>CATIWF010100557.1:0-15911 GCA_949630135.1 Balakata baccata | reverse complement strand
TGCCCTGCTATAAGTTTTATATCGCTGCGATCAAATTTATTTTATATAACCAATTTCATTGCTTGGTATTTCAGAACCAACCAAGACACCAAAACTTGATGATGGTGGACCTGGACTCCCTCCTGGTGGTGATGATGGTGGAGGTGGGGGTGGGGGTGGCGGGGGAGGAAACTGGTCAGGCGGATTTTTCCTTTTTGGTTTTCTTGCATTTTTAGGCTTCTTAAAAGATAAAGAGAGTGAGGACTACCGGGACAGTAGAGGAAGATAAAAGGAGAAGATTTACAATGTTATTAATATTTTTTGACTGATTCACAGCTTAGAATTTGAATGAGATGGACCAATTGTCCTACTTATTTATCTGATGACATCTGTACTCCCCACTTTATGATAATAGGCATTCATAACCTTCGGTATCATTATTTCTGTATTATTATGATAAAGAGCATTGTCAGCATAAGCATATACGATAACTCTAAATCTTCAGATAATCACATATCCTAATTAGTCATATGGGTTCAATCTCTTGCATCCTTTATGCATTCGTTACTACTTCATTAACATTTGATGTGATTCTTTTGATATTTGTAGCTAAAGCATGAAAACTATTGTAGGTTTGTTCTATTTGTGTTACTGATAGGTTATATCTGATTTGCCGCAATGAATTCGTTGCCGTTTGTTAGGAAAATGATAATTAAGACATAGGGTGCAAAAGTTAAATATGGTTAACTTGCTCCACCCAATTTGATGGTTTGATAATTTCTTGGTTATTCTCTATTGCCCTCTCCAAATAATATTTTCATGTAATTTATATCGATGGCCAAATGATCGGATAGTCAAGCTAGCATGCCCATTGAACATAGGCATCTCACTGGAGAGTAGGGCTGTAATCGAGCTGAATTGATTCGAATATTAATGAACTCGAGCTCGGCTCGTGTAAAAATTATTGAGTTTGCGAGCGGTTTGAGCTTAGCTTGTACAAAGCTCATTTATTATATTTAATAAACTAAATTCGAGTTTAGCTCTTTAACAAATAAAAACAAAAGCTCGAGTTCTACTCGTTTAAAAATGATTAACCTTGCGAGTGGCTCGAGCTCAACTTTAGTTCGTAAAAAGCTCGTTTATTATACTTAACAAATTAAGCTCGAGTTCGGCTCTTTAACAAATAAGACAAAACCTTGAGTTTAGCTCTTTAACAAATAAAGACAAAAGTTCGAGTTTGATAGTAAAATGTAATATAAACGAGCTTTGAATGAGTCCTAAATGAGCTCTAAACGAACATTTAACGAATACGTTTCCGAGCTTTTAAACGAATACGTTCACAAGCTCTTAAACGAACATGTTTGCGAGTTAACGTACCAAATAGTATCAAGCTCGAGTTCGAACTCGGCTCGTTAAGCTTAACTAAACGATCTCTAATGAGCTTTTTTTGAATCGATACTCGAATAGCTCACGAGTGACTCGATTTATTTACACCTTTACTGGAGAGAGGGAAAAAAAGAAGAAAAATTGTGCATAGATCATTTAATGATAAAATCATCCACATAAAAACATACTTTTGTATGAAAATAAAGGCTATGATATAACTTTCTCAATTTCACTATTCATTTCTATGCGAAGGAGGGGTTTTATCATATAACTTAGCTCGTAAAAAGCTCGTTTATTATATTTAATAAACTAATGTCGAGTTCAGCTCTTTAACAAATAAAAACAAAAGCTCGAGTTTTGCTCGTTTAAAAATTATTGACCTTGCGAGCAGCTCGAGCTCATCTTTAGCTCATGAAAAGCTTGTTTATTATACTTAACGAACTAAGTTCGAGTTTGGCTCTTTAACAAATAAAGACAAAGCTCGAGCTCGACTTGTTAACAAATAATGACAAAAGCTTGAGTATGATAGCAAAATGTAATATAAATGAGCTTTGAACGAGTCCTAAATGAGTTCTAAATGAATATTTAACGAATATGTTTGTGAGCCATTAAACGAATATGTTTGCGAGCTAACAAACCAAGCAGTATCAAGCTCGAGCTCGAACTCGGCTGGTTAAGCTTAACTAAATGATTTCGAATGAGTTTTTTTCGAACCGATACTCAAATAGCTCACGAGCAGCTTGATTCATTTACACCTTTACTGGAAAGGGGGAAAAAAGAAGAAAAATTGTGCATAGTGTTGGCAGCGAAAGATTTATTTGGATTGAAGAGGAAAAAAAGAAGAAAAATTATGCATAGTGTCGGCAGCGGAAGATTTATTTGGATTGAGGGGAGTTCTAGGTCTCGGTCAAAATTATAGATTTCAAAAATTTTTAATTTTACCGAAACATGCAATCAAATATTGCATAACATGAAAAATACACTTTTCATGTTAACCTTAAGCATTTATCTATAACTTTTAGCAAAACATATTTTGTAACCTTTATGGATAATATCCATTTTACCAAGATCATTCCATGATTTCTAAGAACAAAATGTAAAATAAAAGGATTAAGATAAATCTTTTATTACTGAGATCACTAAGGTTGAAAACTAAGCAAAAACACCAAAAGCTCTAGTTGTATTGATAAAACTCTTTTTGCTAGTTCTAGATGTATGATT
Source organism: Balakata baccata (assembly GCA_949630135.1). NCBI lineage: Eukaryota > Viridiplantae > Streptophyta > Magnoliopsida > Malpighiales > Euphorbiaceae > Balakata > Balakata baccata. The sequence continues at coordinate 13,325 of CATIWF010100557.1, read as the reverse complement.
ACAAATTTTCTCTTTCTAGCAAATTTCTTAGCTACTAACTTTTTATAAGCTTTTCCTCAATATTTTTTTTTTCAATACTCATACCATATGAGAGAAAGAAAAATTTGGAACAAAACAAGTTTTTGCTCAGAGGAAACCTTTGAACGAGACGAAGATAGACTAACTTAAGATTAAGAAGAGAAGAAAGATTAAGAAAGAAAAAAAAAAATAGCCAGAAGGCCAAAGAAAAAATTTACACCTCAATAAATGAGGTTTGGTGAGGCAGACGAAATTTTGACCTTTGTTTTTTTTTTAATTTATGATGCAATGATGGTACAACAATGACATAACTCATTTCTAGCTACTATCATTAATCATGGAATCAATCTTCTCTTTTATAATTATGTGGTAATTAGTTTAGTATACCACTATAGTTAATTTAATTAACAACTTAATTAAATTATTATAATTTTAATTAACACTTTAATAAAAATTATAAATAGGAGAAATAGTTAAAATTAATCAACATTAATTTTAACTCAAAAATATAAGTGATCATTTCTAATTTAATTCTCAATTAAATTACTCCCCACATCTTTTTATGGACTAGACTAATAATTTATTTAGTGTGACTTATAAGGTCAATTATTTTATCGGAACGGAAATATAATATTAACTCCTTAATATTATATCAGACACAATTTTCGAATTCATCGTATACCCGGATACATTAAATATCCTTTCGGAATTCTCCTTTTAATTACCGATAAAATCTCAAATCTTATTTTGACATCTAAATCATAATATTAAGTTCTCTCGTTATAATCCCGATATTGATTAGAGTCATAGCATGTCAAACCTTATTGGTCAATATATTAATGAGTGATAATTTGCGTTCTGATTAAAATAAAACTTAACATTATTAATCTAATTAAATTTGCGTTTTGATTAAAATAAAACTTAACATTATTAATCTAATTAATAATTCAATCTAATTTGAATAAGTCATATTTCTCCTGGCCAAGAACTTATTTTATCAGAACCAAAATATCAACTCCATTAGGATCTTGCCCTGATGCTATAAGGTAACGAGTCCTACTATTGGTAATCTCATGTCTTACTACATGACTACCTGTGGTGACTACGAGCCGGATTACCAAGCGCGGATAGCCTAGTACAAGGCAAGAACACCTCTACAGCTACCCATTAAAGGACAATCTTGACACCTCAAGTTAAAGGATTTCGAGTCATATAAGACTCATATATTATGACCAAGATAATAACTGTTGACATCTAGCACTATTTGTGCAATTATTATCAGGCGTCACTGTTCGGTACCATTAACTCTTTAAGAATCCACTAGTTTATTTATATATTATTATATCGTGGAGGATGAGATTCCTCCTCAAAATAAACCATGTGATAACCTAGAGGTTCAATGAATGCCCAATTTATTGTTCTATACCAATTATGAACATTTTTAAGATTATCTTTTACCAGAGATATTTATCTCATTATTATCAACAACTTGGTAATAAATTTTCTGTCTATAATCAAAGGGCCGTATATTTCATAGTATGTTTAACTATTGCATTCATAATATAATCAACAACATGAATATTGATTTATTATGAATGTGAAATATACACGTATCCATTGTGGTATAATAATTAATATATAAAAAGTAGTGAATGCACTAGGCCATACACACCACTGATAACAAACTCCCACTTGCACTAATGCTATTCACTACAGTATCTAAGACCTATCTTCTAAAGATGATGGTTTAACTGTGCCTATGTCATAGGCTTTGTGAATGGATTAGCTGCATTGTTAGCTGATGGAACTTTCTGCAGCGAGATATCACCTCGCCATGTACCTAGTGCCAAAAATATTATCTAGTTAAATTGTCCAATCTAATTAATTTAACTATGTCAAATTCATCTATTTTAATTTAATCATTTTATTCCAATTATTTATAATACTTTATAATTCTTATTTAAATTATAACTAGACATGTAAACTTAGTGCCATTGAAATAGACCAATACATAGCAAGTCTATCTTATGAGCACATCTAGCTAAAAATCCTATGTATGCATGTGTTTCATGTGAATGACATATAAAATGACTATGTCTAAATGAAATGCGTGTAATAATGCATGTATAGGCAGTCGAGGTTGTTACACATGTTGTGCTGTGTAGTCACTCATCCTCTGTGATAAGTTCATTAACTACAAAAGAATCAGGTAATTTGTTCTTCCTGAAAAATAGGTTAGTATACTTTTAGCTGCATGTATATGTTGTACCACATAATCATATATGGTTTTGCATAAGTACTAAATTTACCATGAATGATGAAACTCTTTATGAAACTTGTAAGCAACCAGAATCAGTCCCACAACTTTAATTGTTAAGGCCACTAATTTCAATTTATGCATAAAGTTAAAAGACTTGAATAGAAGTTATGTTTCTTACAAGTTGATTCGTGCAATAAGTTTACTCAAACAGAAACAGTAACACAATAACACTAACACTTATCTCTTGCTCCCTGTCCATGACCAACCAATTTGCACTGCAACCTGGGCAACAAGCACTCACCCATCTTCATGGGCAACCATTATGAGCCCCACTATCTTATACATTAAAATCACTATCATCTTATATGCTAGCAATAACTCAATACAGGGGGCAAATACTGCCTTCTGCTTTTTTCGATCTCTATAGATTATGCTTCCTCTTTATAGCCTCTTTCAAGCTCTTTTCAATATTCTTGTTCTTAACTGCAATAACCTAAATTTAAATTAGAAAAATATCCCTAACAATATCATATAAATTGGGAAATTAACACAACGATCTAAATTTGATTATGATAAAACCTAAATTAGAATAATCATTTGTTCACAACATCATAACCAAATAGAAAAAGGGAAACAAATTCAAATCTAACTCACCTAGTGGACTCCCAATCTACAAGTCCCATGACATAAGAGTAGGATTATCTAAAAAGCCAAGGCCACAGGTGGCTAAGAGGACCCACTTTGAGACTTAAGATCTTAATAAGAATTGCAAAGGTTGCTTAAAGTTGGCCGACTGATAGACGAAAGAGAATTAACATCTCTCTTCAACGATTTGAAGAAGAACGAAAGATAAAGAGGGGTTTCAAGTTTGGTAAAGAAGAACGAAAGAGAAAGAGAATGTGGGTTTGGTGGAGGAAACAATGGTATGAAGAATTTTATTTTTAATGTTATTTAGCAGCCAAATTTTGGGCGGGCTTCAGAGCGTGCTTCTTGATTATTTTTTGTGGCGATTAAATAAATTTTACCATAAGTAATAGCACTTTTATAGGAAAAAGAGATAGCACTTAAATATGATCTATCTTATTGTTTTTGTGGAAAAATTTTTCTCCCTACTAAAATTTCCCCATAAAAAACCTGTTTTATTGTAGTGTTGTTTTATTACAACATGTGGATGAATCTTATGTTTTCAAGAAGGTTAATAGAAGTGTCGTCGTATTCCTAGTGAAGTATGTGGAAGACATACTTTTATTAGGAAACACATTTCTAAGTTAGTCAATTTGTTACACTAAAGTATTTCTCCAAAAAAGATCTTAAAAGTAACCTACATAAGGGGATAAGATCTATAGAGATAGATCTAAAAGGTTATTTGAAAGGTTATTGGATCTTTTTAGTCTATATAGCTAAGATGCTAAAGATGTTTAACATGGAACCGTCCATGAGAGAATTTATTCCTATGATCGATAGGATTACCTTCTCTAAATCCTTTTGACTAAAGACATAAGATAAATGGGCGAGCATGAGTGACACTTCATAAGTTTTGGCTATTAGATGCATTTTGTGTTATGTTATGTACTAGGCCCAATGGATATCAAGCTTTGAGTGTCATGAGTGGATGTTAATATGATCCTGTAACGGGTTTATGGATGATTGTTAAGAACAACCTTAAATACCTGAGAAAGATTAAGGATGAGTTCTTGATTTAAGGAGAAAATAAGCTTAAGGCAAGCGGGATTATGGATGTTAACATCAATTCAACAAGGATAACTCCAAATTCTAGTCGTGCTATGTATTCACATTAAATGGTTGTGCAAGAAGGGTTTTGAGCATGTATCACATATATATTACATAGCGGAATTTAAAATTTTTCAAAACCTAAAACAAGAGAATTTGCTTGTGCCAATTAAAACTAATTTAACAAAGCAAAATTCAAAAATTATACCTTTGTAATTTCTTGATTTTTCTTTAACTTCTCACCTTGTTGGGTTGTAGCAAACCGCAACAATCTAATCTTGGATTGTCTCTAATAATATCCACAAGAAGAAGAGATAATGAAACCACTAGAGAGATGGCTTGAACACACCTCAAAGTGCTAGCAACGATGTGTGTTCCTTTGAGAGAAAAATTAAACTTTTTAATTTTCTTGTTGTCTCCAAAAATTTTTCTACTCCTAAAAATTTTTCCTTATCTATATTCTATCTCTTGGGGCCTTTTAGATCCAAAAAAAATATAAGTTTCATAGAGCAAAAATTAAGAGAGTAAAAAATTAGTTATATGAGTTATGGCTATTAAGGCCTAATTAAGTATGATTAGTGAGCTACTACACGCACCCCCCAGTAGGCCTAGCCCGTCAACCCCCCTAGCAATTTTTTTCCCACGATCTTATTGCAAACTAACTTGAAATAATTTTCTCATATTTTTGGATTCCATCCAAAGTCATTTTAGTCATTCTTCACATCCCCAAAGCGTGTGACCCATTAGGTTTCTGGTTATGTTGGCCATTTAAATTATCAATTAATTTAAGCAAGTCATGAGTGGTATGTAGCAACACATCATGACCCCTAATTAACCAAAAAGTCAGTGGTTTGACTAAGAACCTTTCTATAGACAATTTCTGTGCAATTTATCCTTTCACCATTTGATACCCTACTCGGTTCAGAGTATGGACAATTTGTCAACTCTTGCTAGACTGACTACGTCACACCTAGCCTAAGTGATGTTGGATCTTGTCCTTGAGACTCATTACTTTGTTGGATATGTCACTGAAGACCATCTTCATAACATTTCCACTATGGGCAGAGATTCATGAGTAATGTCTCGACAAGTGGCCATGAGTATACACTCCCTCTATTCGAAATGGTAAATCCTTTGTTGTTTACCCAATTACCTTCAAATACCTCAAGCTGTACCCAATCACCATCCTATGAGAGACCTCTATAAGGTAACAAGAAATAGAGTCAAAATACAAAATTATTATCCAAGATATCCTTGAGTACCTCAAGTCTAAAGATATTTGCACCATTGCTATGATGAGACTATCATTGACATTTGAATAAAATATCCATATGATTGTCTCATAGAAGATCATCCAATGTACTTAGCTACTCTTAGCAAGCATCCACATGTTAACTCTAAACATCTCATGCTTATAGATTATGAGATCGACTGTTTGATCCAATCAAGGAATATAACATGTGCTAGTCTATTTGGATTAATAATGTCTCGTCTCATTAATCTTATGACCAGGAATAATTTAGATACTAATATAATTACACATGATAAGAGTCTTATTATCATTATTTCCTTCATGCTATGTTATGTATTAAGGACTTAATTAATTGATTTAAGATCACTATCAATTCATATAACAAATGAATACCAAATTAATGAAAATTTCTTTTATTAATTAAATAAATATGTACAATAAGTGCTAAAGGTGATTGCCTTTAAAGTACTTCTTTAATAGTGCAGTCAATTGGAAGAGTTCCAAATAGGTGATAATTATGGATTCCACGACTGAAAGTATATTGCAGCTTCCAAGTAAACTTAGGAAGCAGTTTGGATAAGTAAAATTTATCACATGTTAGAAATGATTACTAGCATTGTTAATTCAATATGATTGGAAAAACAATGGCGGCACCATTCGGTGACCAAAAGGAATCATGGTCTCAAAGAAGATCTAAACATGTACTAAACGGTACCAATTGATTAGAGATATCAATGGTAGACGTGATGTATTGACAGAAGGAGTCCCTACTAATCAGAATATATCTTATCGAGTCATTAGACCAAAACCCCAAAAGAAATATGATAGTCATATCCTCGCCTATGATGTAATGTACAATGGCAATTGGCTTTAGTGCAAGTGGGACATTGATAGAGATGTGCCCAAAAGGCAATTGGCTAAGGCACATAAACTTATAATGGCATTCTTTCATTATATTAGCATTCATTTGCATATGAATTGATATATATCTTAACTGATTAATGAAAGTCCATGATATGAAACATAGCATGAAGGAAATCATGATGAAATTATGATAATAAGATTGTTATCATGTGTAATTATGTTAGTACCTAAATTATTCCTGGTCATAGGATTAATGAGACGAGACATTATTAATCGGGATAGACTAGCACATGTTATACTCTTTGATTGGATAATGCATTCGATCTCATAAGCTATGAGCATGAGATGTTCAGAGTTAACAAATGGAACCTTACTAAGAGTAGTCAAGTACATTGGATGACCTATTATGAGATAATCATATGGATACTCTATTAAAATGTCAATGATAGTCTCATCATTGCAATAGTGCAGGTATCCTTAGACTTGAGGTACTCAAAGATACCTTGGATACTAATTCTGTGCTTTAACTTTGTTCCTTGTTGCCTCATAGAAGTTGCTCATAGGGTGGTGATTGGGTATAACTTGAGCTATTCGAAGGTAATTGGATAGCCAATAGAGGATTCACTGCTCCTAATAGAGGGAGTGTATACCTACGGCCTCTTGTTGAGATCATTACTCGGGAATCTCTGGCCGGAGTGGAAATGTCATGAAGATGGTCTTTAGTGACATGTCTAATAGAGTAATGAGTCTCAGTGAGAAGATGTAACATCACTTGGGCTAGGTGTGACGTAGGCAGTCTAGTAGGAGCTAACACATAGTCCATACTCTGAACCTAGTAGGGTATAGGATGGTGAAATGACAAATGCACGTATATTGTCTATAGAAAGGTTCATAGTCAAATCATTGACTTTTCAATCAATTGGGGGTCATGATATATTGCTAGATACCGCTCATCACTTGATATCAATTGTTGATTCGGGTGGCCAATACAAATCGAAACATAATGGGTCACACACTTTAAAGTTGTGAAAGAGAAATAAAATGGTCTTGGATGGATCTAAAAATATGATAGAATTATTTGGAGTAGGATCGTGAAAAATTCTGGGAAAAAAATTGCTGAGAGGGTCGCGGACCCTGTGCCAGCTAGTGTAGGGCCAAAATTGGCAAAAATGCCAATTTGGCCCCTAACTCTATTTTGGCTTTTTTTTTGGTATTTAGGTGATCCTAGAGTTTTTAGGAAACACCTATATAAAACCTTTCCCACGAGAAAATTTTGTTATAGCCTTCATAGAAAATTAAGTGTTAATTTTTCTATACTTTTCTCTCAAAGAGCAATATTTTTGCTAACACAAAAATAATTATTCAAGGTCATCCCCTATGAGCTTTCCTATTTCTGGCTTCGTGTGGATTACCAAGGGCTTTGTATATTGCGGTTTACGACAACCTAACAATAAGATGAGGTGGAAAAATTCAAGAACACCAAAGGTAAAGTCTTCAAACCTTTAATTTTGGTTAATTAATTTTGATGACAGAAGTTGAATCCTTGGTTCGGATTTTGAATTTTTTTAATTTTCCACTACGTTTTATGTTTGAGATACATCCTCAAAACCCAACAATGGGCCGACTTTAACTAGACGCATTAGCTTGTTGGGCGAACCCAAGGTTAATTTAGATAGAGACGAAGTTGGGTGAGTGTGCACGAGATGTACATGTATCAAGAGTTGATAACCCAATGAGTGTGTACACATCAACAGTTGATAGCACTAGATTTGATAGTTGTATGTGAATGCAATTGGTATGAGTCAGATACCTACCAATTGACCCAAAGTGGTTTGTTGGGCAAACCTAAGGTCATTTTTGGAGATATTGGATATCGACCCACTCGGAGAACTTCTATATAGGTTCTTTGAGATTAATAGTGAGGGCTATAGGTTCGCAATAAAATAGTGGAAGCCATAATGCGTATTATTAAAGACCTAATAATCATGTATTTTCATGTACATATCTAACATGATCTCTTTTACATCTTGGTTGCTAGAATCATCACCATGTCATCTAACATGAACTTGCGATCAATCTTGGATGCAAACAAGCATATAACAAGCATATTGATGATAATGAGTTAGTAGGCTATATTATGCTCGCCTTTATATCACTTGAGCTTTAGAAGCAGCACGAGGCTATGGATGCTAATACCATAGTCTACCATCTTAGGAAGCTTATTGATGAGCAAGCTAGATTCGAATGACTTGAGATCTCTATGCTACTTTTTTGCTCCAAGATGGTTGAGGAGACATCTCTAGTACAACATGCACTGAAGATGAATGGGTTACTAGGACAAAAAGTACTATTGCAGAAATTTTTTGTGGCTGTTAAATAAAAAAGCATCAACAAAAAGAACATATGTGTTTGGCATCAAAACGATAGGTGCAAATAATGAAGTAGATGTGCTTGTCATTCAAAATGACAGGCACAAAAGCTCAGAAGTCCAATCATTTTGGACTATAGGTGCAAAAGCATTTGCGCTGGTCGCCAACGATAGGCACAAAAACTCAATTGCGCCTGTAGTCCAAAAAGGAGGCATAAATGCATGTCATGAAAAACTACAGGCACAATTGAGTTCACTTTAAAAAGCCCCCTGTTCATCTTCTCCCAAATATTTCAAATGCGCGTTAGCCCTCTCATATATCAGTCAGTAATGCCATAAGCGCTGCCGCTCATTCTCCAAAATAACTACCGACCCTCATTATTCTCATATGCATTTTGGTGTTTCGTCGCTTACCTTTTATCTTCTTCTCTTCTTCTTCACACATGAGCATGTTTGTTTGTTTCTTAAAATTTTTTTTTCTCTTTGGCTGAAATCTCCATTGCATGTCTTTGTTTGTTTTTTTTGTGACATTAATTTCTTCCATTTGGTTTTGCTCCAATATTGTTTCCATTTGTGAAAATCTTAAATATTGTCTCCATTCGGTTTTGCTTCCATTTGCTCCAATAATTTATGGGCATATGTATACATGACATGACACTAAAATATTTTTCCATTCGATTTGTTTGCTAATACTCTTCTATTCGTTGACCCAATTATTTTTTTGGTCTTTGACAGTGTCTCCACTGTCATTTTATTTTTTTTGCTTGCGCAATATTCTAATTGTAAATATATAATATGATACTGTGAAATTCATGTATACATTTATAAATAAAATTAGTGTTTCAAAAAAATTAATAATAATAATAATAATAATAATAATAATAATAATAATAATAATAATAATAATAATAATAATAATGGTTGACTTATTTATGCCTTTAAGGAAAGAGAAAAGTTGGTAGCTATTCCTCTAATACTAAATATAGTTTATTGTCTTCTTATCAAACACATCCAAATTGCTAAATGAGATTCATTTAGCCGAATTTTAATTTGTAAAATAGTGAATTTATCAATTTATCATGTTTAATAAATTTAATTTTTTCTTTTTAATTACATTAACTAACATTATGTTGAATAAAATTGCTTATAATTTAATTCTTCATTTATATTTGATATATAAAAAGAGAAAAAGTTGGAAGCAAAATTTTTTGGATAATATATGAAATGTTTTTTTTTTTTTTATTGAACTTGTTTTTTCTCAATCAAACCCAATAAAATTAAAGTTGTGTATTTTATAAATAGAATAATTAATTGATTCTTTATATTAATTGATGGTTATTTTGTACTTTATTTTATAGTATTATTAGTTGAGTTGTCTACTTTGTCATATCGTTGCAATTCTTGTATGCTAGTTAATCCCATTCCAGGTTATTTTTTGTTATATTTATTCATAATATTTATTCTTTTATTTAGTATAGGGTTTAAACAATTATTATGTAGAAAGTGTTAAACATATATAAAGTGATCGTTAGTTAATTTTACACTTAATTAAAATGCATAAAAATTATACAAAAATGTTATTATTTATAATGACACAAGTTTCAAGTTTAAAGAAGTATTTTGTTTTCTTTGTAGAACAATTGTAATTATTATCATGTTTTTTGATTTGCCCTTAATTTCTTTGTAGGATTTCAATGTCGGACCATATATTCAAGAGAATATAGATTAGATTCGACAAATATGGTATGATTTCTTTATAAGTGATTGTATATAAATTTTTTTATATTTTAGATTGTATATATTAAATGTTGTGAATTGTGTGTGGGCTTATATGAATATTGTTGAGTATAGATTTATATAAATTGAGTATTTATAGATTGTTATGGATATTGTACAATATTATCAAATTGTTAATGAGAATATGTATATAAATGTTATTAATTTGGACCATGTTGATATTGGGATTGTTATAGAGGTACTCTAAAGGTGATTGTACTTATTGTACAAACTCATTTTATATGAATAAAGACATCTTCACCTAATTGATATTCATTTGTGTTATGAATACATTGGATCTTAAATTAATTGTTGAAGTCCATGATATAAACATAGCATGAAGGAATCATGATGGGATCATGATATTGATATTCCTATCATGTGTAATTATGGTTATATCTAAATTGTCTCTGGTCATAGGATTAACAAGACTGGACATTGTCAATCCGGATAGACTAGTACTTGTTATACTCTTTAATAGGATCAAGTTGTAACACCTTATACCTATAGATATCACTTATACTTATATCATGTTATTATATATTGCATAGAATAAGACTCAGTACTATTTATAATGAGGGAAAATTTTTTTTTTTGAATCATATATCAATATCACTTTGTAGCATTTAATAATTCAGGAAAGCATAACAGCTTAACTATATACGTAATATATATATCACATCATTGTATATTCACTATATTATATGTATATAGACATACAGTCTAAAACACAAAAGACATGTCCCTATATATATGTGAAATGTAAGGGGAGAAATTGGTGAGGCTCGACCGGTGACCTATGTTCCATGTCTTCTATATAGTATGCACCTTCAAAGTGAACTAATTACAAGACTCTTCATGAAAAATAATGCAATTTGATTAGTTGCAATTCAATGAGAATAATTATCAAAAGCTCTCTAAAGTACCAAGCCAATCGCAGTTACAAGTAATAATCACCATTTGTACACATTTTACATGTCATTCTATTTATCAATATCATATGAATATAAATGATATTAAATCATATAAACATTTCATTTGCTTATGCTTATGTTTATGCTTATGTCATTTTCTTTTTGTTGTAACCAGACTAAACAGACACTATCCTAGGTTTCCATGTGAACATTTGTATTTGCTAGCTAGCTTGATCATTTGTAATATTTGCACATTTGTTAGGCCATAGGCCTTTTTCTTTTGCTTTTGAACATTTTTTTGGGCCATAGGCCTCTTCTTTTGCTTTTCAATGCTATTTAGCTAGTCACAATGCCTTTTAAGTCCATATGCATATGCATTTGCAACAATCATTATACATTTTAGTCAATTTTTGCCTTATACAAAGAAAACCTATACATGTACTTTACATTCAATATAGTCTCATTAGCCATATCATAGCAATCATGTAGTTCAAATAAAGCAAATCAAGTCACATTACACGTAGCACGTACCAAAGAAATAGTTTGAAAATTAAACTCACATTTTCTTTTGCTACTAAGCCTCTAATTTACTGTCTTTCACTTCCTTTGGGGTCTCCAATATGCTGTGGACCTAATTGAATATATAGTTGGTCAATTGGTAGTTAAATAAACTTAGTGAAACTTAAACAAATTGAAATATACATAATATGGACCACTAACTAAGATTTGGTATTATGGCTTTGTGACCTTCATATGTTCAGTAGTTTATAGCTTTTCTATACTAGTCCAATTTGTATTATTTTTGTTTCTAATTAAAGCTAACATAAGGGTTATAATATATCTAAATTTTAGACAAATTGGACCATTGTGGAATATTTTATGTAATTTAAATGAGTGTTCTGTTTTCTGCCCTATTTTAGACCTTAGGCAGTTTTGGAACACCAACTTTGCTTCTTCATATCTTACAACGTGTAAGTCATTTGTATGAAACTTTATATGAACATAGATATGTTAAAACGAAACATTTTTCATGTTGACCACTTTCATCCATTCTGCCTCTAAGGTCCTCATATGGTAGGGTACTCATGACTAGTCAGAAATAGGGTTGGCATCCTGACCAGTATGACTTGTGAAGGCCATAACTCACAAAATACATAACATATTGAGGATATATTTATGCCAAAATAGAGCTAAGACATATATCTATAATTTCATGTTTGACCATTTATAGATTATGTCCATAAGAAGCTCAAAATTGGGAAAAAACTGACTTGACCTATATAGGGCACTAAGCAGGCAGCTCAAATGTGGAATATACATGACTCTTTTGCCCATAACTCAACATCCACCCACAATATGGTCCTGAAATGTAGTGCACACTAGATAATCCAGATATCTACAACTTTTCTGTTTTGAGTTTCCTCAAATATCGACTCTATCATATAGAAACATAATCAAAACATTAGATGATTCAACTAGGTTTCTCAATTGAACCAGTTCTATTCCGATGCCAATATCTTTCCACAGACATCAAATCATATAAAACTATTTATATAGGCATAAATCTAAGACATAAAACTATAAGTTTGGTGTTTTGTGCTTCTTCAGAATCAGCCTTTAACATGAAAAAAATGGGACCCTAATTTTCTGCTGTGAAAATAGAATTCAAGCAGCTTACCTATGGAAATCAATTAGTTTGCATCTCCTAAATCATTTTCTATTAACCATAAATGAAAACTAACAATTCATGGTGATAACTAACCTTCGATGGCCTTTTCTCCTTGGTCTTGTTATTGGAGAAATTTGAGAGAAAGAATGAAGATGGAATACAATTCTGGCTAAAAGTTATGAAGATGTAGCTTTTGGTTTACTTAAACCACTTTAAGATTTTCTTTTTTTCTTTTTTTGCTTTTCTAATTAATTTAAATAATAAATGAATAAATAATAATAATAATAATAATAATTATTATTATTATTATTATTATTATTTTCTCTATATATTTTACATGTACCTAGTGCCAAAAATACTATCTAGTCAAATTGTCCAATCAAAATAATTTAACTATGCCAAATTTCATTTATTTCAATTTTAATCATTTTATTTAATTTCATTTTCAATATCTTGTGTCCTTATTTAAATTA
>CATIWF010100550.1:0-30710 GCA_949630135.1 Balakata baccata | reverse complement strand
GCCAATCGTGCTTGCTTGTTGTTTGTTAATACTAGACATCTCCTTGAGACTCAAGTAATCCATTGCGAGCTAGCCAAGCCAACTGAAGAAGCTAGCAGATGAAGATCAAAGCCATCAGTGAGGGGAGGGAGAAAACCCTAGCTGCCGTATATCAAAAATATAAAAATTCAGCACACCTCTTCATAGAAAATTTAAAATCTATATATAGATTAGTAAAACAAATTCTTGTTCAATTATAGTGTTTCAAAGAATTCATCCATCAAAAATAGTTTGCTCCAAATTGAATTCAACAATTGACCCTTCAAATTTTACAAATATATATATATATATATATATATATATATATATATATATATATAAAAGTAATCCATTGCGAGCTAGCTAAGCCAACTGAAGAAGCTAGCAAATGAAGATCAAAGCCATCAATGAGGGGAGGGAGAAAACCCTAGCTGCCGTATATCAAAAATATAAAAATTCAGCACACCTCTTAGTAGAAAATTTAAAATCTATTTATAGATTAGTAAAACAAATTCTTGTTCAATTATAGTGTTTCAAAGAATTCATCATTAAAAATAGTTTGCTCCAAATTGAATTCAACAATTGATCCTTCAAATTTTACAAGCAAATATATATATATATATATAAAATTGACTATGTGCATAATTTTAAACAAAATGTGGAGAATTCTTATGCAAAATAAGATTAATTAAAAGCATTTAAAATATAAGAAGAATTAATTAATACTCACTTTATTGATATATATGAAGAATGGATGATGGAAAGAAAAATTTCATTCAATTGTTATTATATATATATATATATATATATATATATATATATCGGTTCAGTTTTATTGGATTGTATTTTCATTATCTGAAACCAAACTAAAAAATCAATTTATAAAATTTTCAAAATTAAAACCATCTAAACCATAATTTTCAGTTTGAATTGAATTGTATCAATGTAGTTTTGTCAATTTAATTAAATTTTGTGGAGCCCTATTATTTGGTTTAAGAAAAATGCTACTAATACTTTTTTGAACACTTAATTAGTTCACATCATTAAAATTTTAATTTAGAATATTTGTTATTTTATTTAATAAATTAAAATTTATGATGCGGACCAATTAGAGGAAGTGTATAAAAAATTATTGAGAAGAAAGTAGTGATAGCTTTCCTTCTAATTTAATTATATAATTAGATTTAAACCAAATATTACTCGCTCCTAATCGTTTCTCAATTTTGCACCTAACAATTTTTTTTTTTAATTTCAATTTTACTTTTAACATTATTTTCAAAAAGTCTCAATATTATCTTCTTCTAGGATATTAGATACAAACAGTGGCTATAAGTGTTCAATTTATCTCTTTTGACATGCATGTTGTCCTTGGATTTAGACCGTATATTTTTATCATTTCCATATTGTTATAGAACAGTTGAATATTGGTTGTTACATATGCTGTACTTTTTTTCATATTTTCTTTTGGTTTAACATCTTTCTTAATTCCACCTAATTACAATAATTGAGATTGAAGGAATTTTTTTAGTGTAAATTACAAGTATATTCATTCGTAACGGTTTAAGACTCATTTTATTCAAAATTTAGTTGTAGTTAAAGTTCTTCATTCCTCCATTAGAATGTATTTAGTGGAATTCGAACCCGATAGATCTTCCTAACAAACTTAACCGAGAGCACAACCCAATTGCATTGAGATGAAAGAATTTTAATTTTGGTGATATTTATTATTGTTTTTACTTGCTTCTTTGAGTCAATGATCCCTTAGTCATCATTGCGAATTTGCAATCTTAGGTATTATTACCATTCCCTTTCAAAAGAATTAAGGTGTGATTCTTCGTATCATTATGAATACATGGTGAGCAAAAGTTGGTGACTATTACGCATCATATCATGTTAATCAATGTTTTTTTTATGGTTATCTTCTTTTTAAGGAATTTCACAATAAATCTATGATATTTTTTTTTTCAAAATATTACTTTTCTATAAGGTCAAATTGTCAAAAAAAAATTGTAACTTTTTTAGAGTTGTATTAAAAATAATATGTATTTTAATTTTTTCAATTAAATTAATAAAATTTTTAATATTTTATTAATTTAGACATTTAGGTTAATTTGATTGAAGGAATTGCATATGCATATGGACTTTTCAGCGATCAATGATATTTTCTTTGTGGACTAAGCAACTAAGAATCAACTACTTAATCAATTCCATTGCTATTGAAATATCAGCAAAAAAAAAATATATTCACCAAAAAGTTCGAACAAGTCATCGATTCTTCGTATCAAATTGATTCAAATGTCTATATTGATAAAATGTTAAAATTAAGTTAGTTCATTTAATTGAAAAAATAAAAATACATACTATTTTTATACAATCCTAAAAGTTCATGGGTTTTTTTTTTTTTTGACAAATTGACCTTTCTAAAATTTAGAATAAAAAATTAGGGGCTAATTGTACAAATGGTGTCAATTGTTATCACTTTATAAAAAATTGGTACCAAATCTTTTAATTATTACAAATTGGTACCAAATATTTTCATTTTGTTACAATTTGGTACCTAAGTCAAATTTTCAGTCAAAAAGATGACATGTCGGTTGTGAAAATGTCACGTCAGCCGGTTAACATGTCACATCAGCATTTTTACTAAAATTTTAACTTTAGTACCAAATTGCAACATTGTTGAGAGTTTTAGTACTAAATTGTAATAAAATGAAAAGTTTGGTACCAATTTCTAACCATTAAAAGGGTACCAATTTGTAACAAAGTGATAAAAATTAATACCAATTTGTAACAAAATGATAAAAATTGGTACAATTTATGCAATTAACCTAAAAAACTAGTTTTATTATATTATACTATAAAATAGATACCAATTATTTTACCATTTATTTTTTTCTTCCATAAACAAAAGGCTAAATTACAACAAAAAAAAAACTATTGAACTTTGCATTTTATCATAGTTATGAGTAATTCTTTAAAAATTTGAATTTAATTATATTTACTTTAGGTTTTGTTAAAAAATCTTGTCTCGGGTGGATAGTATTTTACTCCAAGTTTACGTAGTGATAAAATGGAAAAATATTAAAAATATAAAATAATAATATGGAAAAAACAGTAGAATTGATGTGAAAAAAATTATCACATAGGTATAAAAACCAAAACAGTATTGTTTTAAAAACCATATTTGTTGAAATATATCCATAAATTTCCTTCTTAAAATCGTCACTTTCTCAAAATATCGTTTTAGTTTAGGTAGGAAAAGTAATTTGATATACAAAATGACGTTGTTTTTGTTTATATACTCATGTGATAATTTTTTTCTATATTACCTTCACTGTATTTTCCACGTTATTATTTTATATTTTTAATATTTTTCTATATCATTACCACGTAGGTCAGAGTGAGATACAATCCACTCATTCCACCTGAGACAATATTTATTACAAAGCCTAAAGTACATATAATTAAATTCAAATTTTTAAAGAATTGGTTATAACTGTGATAAAATGAAAAGTTCGAAATTTTTTTTAATTTAGCCTAAATAAAAATACAATATTTAATAATATTTGAATATAATATTAATATTTTTCCTTAAATAATAAATAAATATTTTTTTCACCGGCGCAAGAGGTGGAGATAGTATAAATATTCTTGTATTGGGTAAGCCTGTGGTCCGCTTTTTAAAATAATAGCCCCTTTGCACGTCCAAGAAAAAAATCCAACAAAAATCCCACTTGTAGAACATTATTAATGCTATAAAAAAATTTATAAACCACGTGCATTTTAATATATATATCAAATTAGCTGTCCAACACATACACGATAATGTTAAGGCCTAGTCAACTTGGTTTACACCATGTTGTCTATCATGCTAATGTCTATATTTTTTTTATTTGGTATATAGAATAATTTAGAACGTAATTAGTAGAATTTGAAGCGTAGGAAAGCACTATCTTAAGAATATTTTAAGTAGCTATATATTTATATTTCAAATTTAAAATATTTTATTAAACTAGAAGAATCTTATTTCAATTCATCCATGCTTTTTTGAATATAGAATTAATTTTACCTAAAATTATTATACTTTCGATAACTTGTAAAAAAATATTTTTTTTAATTTTTTTTCTATAAAAATTACTTTCAACAATTTTCTCACCTAATTGTTAACGTGGATAATGACATGGCACAACAATTCATTGAATTTACTGATGTGGTATATACATAGATGATGACGTGGCATTATATGTCAGTATTCTGGTGCTACGTCATCAACAATCCAGTAAAAAAAATTATCGTAAATAATTTTTATAAAAAAAATAAATTTTAGTAATTTTTATAAAAAAAATTAAAAAAATTATTTTTATACAAATTAACAAAAATATAATAATTACAATAAAATTAACCACATAAATATACCAATATCTATATTTTGTAATTTAATATATGGAAAATTAGGATCCTATATAGTTGCTGTGTTGTGTGGTTGTGTGGAATAATAAGTAATTTGTTAGGTCATCTTTTGTTTTTTTCGGGTACCTAACTTGTTGACTTTTATCTAATAGCCAATTGATACGCTAGCTTACAATGAAAACCCACATGCTTTTGACTTTTTCAATTCCACTTAAAGAGAGGAGAGGAGAGGGGGGAGCCAAGTCTAAGTTAATTTGTTTCAACGTTCAATTTTAGAAGTTAATGCTATTACTTCTTGTTGTGGAATTGATTAAAAAAGACAAAAAAGCATTAGTACTTAAGATGCTTCCACTTGTATCAAAAGGAAATAAAATTGAAAACAAAAAGGATATAACCTAAAAATTTTGTCCCAATTGTGTGTTTCTTTCTAAGATTTTCAGGTTCACGCTATCGTTCTTGAATTGAATATAATCCAATTACAATCGCTAATGATTTCTTTAACATTAAATGCCTAGCAATAATGGGCAATTTTTTTGCTTATTGTATTGCCAACCAGTCTCTAAAAGCCTATAAGTTCTAATTAATTCGGCTTGAGTTAATTGATAACCCATTATAGAGTAAAGTTATCTCATATCATTTTTTTTTTCATATATATAAATATTTGAATTCGAAACCTTATTTAAAAATTAAATCACCTCAACCAACTATGAATTAATAATAATAGACAGTTTTTTAAATATTTTAAGTACCGAAAGATCATGGATTGTTATGGATGAGAAAATGTTAATTTCACTACTTTGCATCACTTATCACATAATTAATGTCAATTTTTTCGTCCAAACAAAACAATTTTTATGTACTAACCTTTTCTTATCACCAAATAACAGGTTAGAGTAAACTACGAAGGCCATCGTATTGAAAATGAGCATTTATTTTCTGGTGATACGTGTTAAGAAAGACAAAATTCTATTTTGAAAAAAAATTTATTAAATAGATTCAATATTATATATTAATCCACAATGACATCTACTAGATCTCAAACCCACTAAAAGGCTCTTCTTTTCTGCATTGGCCACCAACAATACTGCAAGTATCATTAAACACCGTGCTCCCTACCTAAATTTAATTTCTTTTCTCGAAGCTCCAAAATTTAGAAATAGAAAACTTCCAAAAAGTAATATAATTTAATTAGATATTTACTATTTTCTAGTTTTTTTTTAAACCTTCTAGTTAGATATAATATATTTTTTATTTTTACAATTGAATAATTTTTTTTTCAATTTTTCCTCTATAAACATTAAAAATTTTACAATTAAGCACTAAAATTTAAAAAATAAAATATAAATCGTGTTTGTGTTTCTTAAACTTGTCTTTATATGACTATTTCTTAAACTTTATGTCTATAAACATTAAGATATGATATATCATAACTAATAAGATAATAATGCATATATTCTAATATTTATTAGAACTCAAATTCTAATTGAAAAAAAATAATATTTTTACATTTATTTTTTTTATTTCTATTTTCTAAGATTTATAATTTTTTTTATTGAATATCATAATTATAAGTTTGTAATAGGTTATTATTTGCTCAAAAACAAAATTTTGATCCATATATATATATATATATATATATATATATATATATATATTGTACTTTTTCTAGGACGTAAGTGACCATTTTATGCTCTGCTTTCTTGGTATTATTTTTTGTTTTTTCCGGGACGTTAAATAAACATACAATACAAAACTTTTATTCCATATTAACTGTCGTTTTTGGCGATTTCATTAAGATTAATAAGTCGTTAATTAGTTTTAAATTTAGAAAAAAATGAGTTGTAAAAATTAAGTTACCCTTCGTTTTGAAAAACTAAAAATTTTGAATTCAACTTAATATTAATAACTTTGAATTCCAATATTAAAAATTTTACTATTAAGCACTAAAAATTTTACAATTAATTCATTAATTAATTTTCATCAATAATATAAAATAGACAAATAAATAGAATTTAGAATTTGGAATTTTCTTAAAAGCAACAGTTATTATGAAATGGGAGAAGTAAGCAGTTATTTGATTTTCTCCCTCACTAAATATGTCCATTCTTTAAACTTTTTCCAATATATTGTTTCTTCTTATTTTGGTGGGGAATCCCTTTGGCAATTCCTAATGATTTGCACGAATTTTCATATTTGGAAAGGTTGTGTTAGAGAATCGCTCTAAAAGCAATCATTTTTAGTATTTATTGTACAAATTATATATATGAATAAAATGATATTTTTCATTAAATTGATATTCATTGCATTATGAATTCATTAGATATTAAATCGAATGATGAAGTACATGATATAAATATAGCATAAATGAAATTATGAAGAGATCATGATATTGAGATTTCTATTATGTGCAATTATATTTATATCTAAATTATCCTTAGTTATAGAGTTAACAATATGGAACATTATTGATCGGGATAGAATAGTATCTATTATACTCCTTAATTGGATCAAGCAGTAGATCTTATAAGTTGTAGACATGAGATATTTAGAGTTAGCGTGTGAATGCTTACTAAAGTAGTTAAGCACATTGGATAACCTGCTATGAGACCCTCATATAGATTTTCGATTCTATATCAGTGATAGTCTTATCATAACAATAGTGCAAGTATCATTAGACTTAAGGTGTTTAATGTTATTTTGGATACTAATTATATACTGACTTCATTCCTTGGTGCCTCAAGAGAGATCGCTCATAAGGTAGTAATTGGGTACAACTTGAGGTATTATAAGGTAGTTGAGTAACCAACAAATGATTCACTACTCCTGATAGAATGAGTGTATACTCATGGCCTCTTATCGAGATTATTACTTGAAAATCTCTAGCCATAGTATAAATATCATAAAGATAGTTTTCAGTGACATATCTATAAGAGTAATGAGTCTCAAGGACAAGATCTAATATCACTCAGACTAGATGTGATGTATTCAATCTAGTAAGAGCTAACACAGAGTCCATACTTTGAACCGAGTGGGACATGGTAAGATGAAGGGACGAATTGTATGGATATTTGTCTATGGAAGAGTTTGTAGTTAGACTACTAACTTTCTGGTCATTTGGAGTCATGATGTGCTACTAAATACTGTTCATAATTTGCTTGAGATTAAGCGTTAATCGAGTGGCCAACATAACTGGGGACCTAATAGATCACACGTATTAAAGGTGTGAAGAAAAAGTAAAATGAGCTTTTAGATCGGATCCAAAACCAAGGAGAGAATCCGGGTTAAGACAAGTTTGCAATTGGAAAAGGTTTCATGCTTGTGAACTTGTCGTTGTTGTGAAATAACACATCGTGAGAGCGAAAAACTACTGGATTGGATCACACAAGTTCCTAATTGAAAAAGGTAGTTTCACGGTTGAAAACTAGTCGACTAAAGGCTTTTCGCGATCACAAATGGTGAATGATGCCTGTTTAAGAATCCTAATATAATTAGGAAACTTGAACGTGGGTAATCGATTACCCTAATCCTGACACGTTTAAAGGGACTATAAATAGTCTCAACATAGACTATCTTTGTAGTGATGCCTATGGAATTGATTATGAATCAATTCCAACCTTTTCTCTCAAAGATTAACTCATTTACTAGCATATTTGGTTGGCTTTCTTCCAAGTGCCTTCATGTGGATTCTATTAGAGATAGTCCATTTGAATTACTGTAGTTTGCGACAATACAATAAGAAGGAAAACAAAGGATCAAGCCTCAATTTTAAAGGTAATTATCTTCAACCTTAGTGTATGGTTAATTGGTTATAATATCATAAGGGGATTTCTTGTAATTGCGTATAATAAAATTTTAATTTCCAGTACTATGATGTATGTGATACATAATAGAAACCCAACATGTTGTATCTTGTTAGTTCTCTTAGCTTGAAGCAAGGAATTCTTGTCTTGCTCTAATGCGTATACTTAGTTCTATGGAAAGGTTTTTTCATCACATTGATCTTTTTGATCAAGATGGTTTTTCCCGTCAATATTAATAAAATAAATATGATTATCAAACAAAAAAAGGGAAAATCATAAATAATTTTTTTTTATTAAAAAAAGGTTATGAAAGATTAAGGAATCCAAAATTGCTGGATGAAATAAGTGTTTCTCTTAATTTTGACTTTTTTCCTCTAGTATTAAGAGTTAGTCTAACTCATTATAGTGTACTGGATACATTAGAAAAAATAAGTCTCTAGACTTCTGGTAAGCGGGAAGAGTCCCAATTAAAAACATATTCAGGACGGTAAAGTACTTTCTCAAAAGTATTTAATGTAGTTGTATATTTAAAGTTTGAATTTAAGACTCTAGTAAATTGGAAGTCTCAATTAAAAACAATATTTTAATCCACATATTTTTTTTTTATCAAGTACACATTGGAGGAGGAGAGGATGAGACTTGAATCTTAATTGCTTAAAAGACTTTACAGTCTTCAACTAACTGAGCCACTGGTGACCTATACACTAATTAGTGCAAAAATATATCCAACCCAACCACAAGCAGGAACAAATACACAACTAAATGTTTCCTATTATTCAATTTAGTCCCCAAAAAATTTATTTTATATATTAATATCATGCCCTCACTTAGAAAAGTTAAACTTAATTTTATATATTTTATGTATTAAGTTATTAAAAAATTACTTTTGATTCTTTTTATATTACACTAGTATTTTATTAATATGTCTTGCATGTGATTATTAGATATTAGATTCGTCATTAATTATTATTTAGTTGTTATGTAATTTTTTTTAATTAATTTGTTTCATTTTGTTATGATTATTGAATGACAAAATTAACTGAATTAATTATGTTAGCTTTTTGATAAATTCACTTGTCCTCTCTATTTACAATTATTATTATTATTATTCTTCTTCTTCTTATTATTATTATTATTATTATTATTATTATTATTATTATTATTATTATTATTATTATTAACATTCCAAATTCAAGTCTTTCACATTTTTAGATTACAAATTTCAATATTCATTAATTTATATAATTAAATTGATAATATTAACTTTTATTATTTTTTGAAATAAATTAATATTTACTATATATTTTGTATTATGCATTTCACATTTTTTATCCCTTTTAATATTAGTAATATTGAAATTTTTTTCCTTTTAATATTAGTTATTATATATATATATAATTAAACTTCTAATTAATGAATTATTAATATTATTCACTAATCAATTAAATTATTAAATAACAAAATTAACCAATACAATCAGATTTTGTGTTTTCGTTAATTTTTCTGTCCTCCTTGCACGTGATTATTAAATATTAAATTCATCATTAATCACTATTTGATATTTTATTCGTAGTGAATTATTTGATATTTACCGTGCCATTACTATTACTATTAATACCATATGTAGTCTTAATAGAATTTGACTTCTAATTAATGAATATTATTTACTAATAAATTAAATTATTAAATTACAAAATTAACCTAATTAACTAATACAATCAATATGTCTTTTTGGTAAATTTGCATGTGTTCACTGTTCCTACTTTTATATATAGTATGATGATACTATTTAATGTCTGGGTGATTTTATATAGTGATAATTGCCAAAAATAATATGAACTTTTAAGGTTATATCAAAATTAAATTGCATTTTCTATTTTCTCATTTAAATATAAAAACTTTATCAATTTATAAATTATAACGAAATTTTATTGACATGACATAAAATTCTGGTGACATTAAAAAGGTTGTATGAACTAGGAAGTTGAGTCATCTTATAAATTTTAAAACGCCATTATTTTTATTTTTTCTAAAATTTTAAAGCCTAAATCTTTCCGACAAAACTCTGTTGATAATAAAATTTTTGTTTCTCCTTGTTCAATTGACAAGACAATTTCCAAGTAGGACAGCTACATGTATCATTTTTTTTTTAAAGAGAGATTTAAGTTTTAAAATTTTAGAAAAAACAAAAAAGATGACATTTTAAAGTTTCTAAGATGACTCAGGTTCATAGCTGGCACATCTTTTTTAATCTCACCAGAATTTTATTCCATGTCAGTAGAGTTTCACCAAAATTCAAAATTTGATAAAGTTTTAAAAATTTATATATTTAAATGAGAAAAAAAAATACAATTTAATTTTGAAATAACCTTAAAAGTTCAGTTTATTTTTTGCAATTTTTCATTTTATATATTTATAGCATTTATTCATTAGTATGTGAAATGTGAATATTTGATTATTTGAGAATTGATATTTATATTTATATTTTAATTCAATTTATTTTCTCAAAATTAGTTCAATATTGTTAATAATATCTTCTTGAAGTATTCTTTTGAGTATGATAAATTATAAGGTATTTTGTAGATATTGAGTATTGAACTCATAACATCTCACATTTGTCATGACTATTTCAAGATAGATACAATTGAGCTAACCCCAATTAGTTTTTTTAATATTTGAAAGTCTTATATTGTTTACTAATGTGTTGATTACATAGTAACTTATATTGTTCATATACATTGGTGTTTTTATATAAATTGTAATTTGTTATCTATTAAATTAATTTTGCCTCCTCAGAAAAAATATTATGGATCCATCCCTGAAAACGAGAATCATGCTTGGCAACACAATTTTTGTTTTACACGAATGGAACAAGGGAACAATCCTTGTAAGAACATCTCCAACAATGTCTTTTCTTTTAAATAGTATCTGTAATAGAAGAAAGAGCATTTTTAAAAATAGAGAGTAATTTTTTTTTTTCACAAGTCCAATAAAACTATTTATATTTTACTTTATTCCATGTAAAATAATATTCTGATTTTATTAGAAGGAAAGAGAAAAGTATTTTAAAAAAAGCATATCAATAAAATATGAGAACATGCATAAAAAGTTGAGATGCATTTAGAGATGACAAATAGTACGGATTTTGCAAGTACCCACTTCTATTCATATCCATTTAAACCCTAATAGGTAACCCTATTAATCATTTGATTTTGTAGTAAATTATAACATATTGTTTTTATATTTTAAAATTTTTAATTATTTAATTTGTTTGAATTTCATTTTATTTTAAAATTTTGGGTAATTAAACGAGTAATGTTAATCAGGTTTGGGATGGATACGAGTATTAACATTAGAATTTTAAAAGGGTGGATTTGGGTAGTTATATATATAACCATGTTCGAGTTTGAGTAGGGCAATTTTTGCGGGTACCCTACCTGTTGTCATTCCTAGATGCATTAATTACAATTGAAATAAAAAGTGAAGTTTGGCTCTCTAGATGTAGAGAGTCAAATTTATTCTCTTCTCTAATTTTTAAAGAAAGAAAATCCATTGGAGATCTTTTTTATGGGATGACTCTTTAAAATAAAGAGTATAGTCCAAATAAAGAGTCCAGTGGAGATGCTTTAAGTTAGAGGGAATTATTGGTCTGCTTTTTGTCGCTAAATGTAGCGAACCATGTGCAAATGCTATAGCTCAATTTCTGTCAATCGCATCCCTCATGAAATTAATTTAATGACAGAAATTTTTATGCATTCGTGGCTAATTTTGTTATGATTGTGATTGGTGAAATACATGGAAGAACAAGAGAAGGACACATTGATGAAGAATCTCATGATGAGGAATAGGCCTATTGAAGTTGTTATAGAGAGAGCCCAAGTTTGTTATGTAGCAGTGCCAATATTTATCTGTTTATAATTTAGGTTATTACTTTATGTTATTAGAGTTTATGAGTTATTCTTTTGTTGTTTGGTATAGCCATTTTGTTTAGTATTCAAAGGAATGTATGAACAGTGAGGGGCCATCAAATGAAAAGCTATTAATTCCTTCTTCCTCATTATCTCTTCTTCACTAATTCTTTCTTCTTCTCCCTTATTCCTTCTTATTCTCCTTATTCTTATTTGTTCTTAACCTTCCATTAGTACATACCATAACAATTTTGTATCCGAGCAAACCAATCTTACGGAAACCTTAGCTTCCATAGCTAGAAAGAAGAACAAGGAGGTAGCTAATGACCCATCTCTCCCTCTTGAGCAACTACCAAATGTAGAACAACAGTTTCAGAATTAGATAGAGGAACATGCTAAAGCTATGGAAGAAAAGCTGCTTTCATTGTCTCAAATGGTTTAGTCCAATATGGAGACCACTAATCGATGATTTAAGGAAACAAGAATTGAGCATCAAAGGGCTGTAGCTCAAGCTATAGAAAAACAAATTATTGCAAATCAGAGAGCAATGCAAAGGCAAACATTATAGATGAAATAACTTATTCTTACTCTGCTCAGACACAAAGAACAAATTCCACTCCTATTACAACCCACGCCTTTCTCAACAGCTGTTGCTTCTTCTTCTCTAGCTCCTATAGTGGTAAACTCTAGTAACCTAACTCCTCTTTTATCAGTGACTAATGATGGAAAAGGATTGCTGCCTACTCTAAAATCACGTGAGACTAGAGAAATCAATTGATGTAGTTCGATACAATCCAAAGGTGATATATGGATATCTAGCCTTAGCTTTAACAAAGGCGTTCCTGGCATAGGGTTTAATTTCCAATTGGAACTACACTATTTCGATCGAAAAAATGTTAGAAACTAGTGGAGGAATTATGCTAGGTATTTCTGAATATACGATGTACCAAAGGATCAGAAAGTGGAATTTAGTACTTTATTTTTTGCTGAAAAACCTGACAATTGGTATCGAGGGTGGCTACCACAGCACTGTCAATCTAATTGGGATGAGTTCTTTGAAGCTTTATGCAAAATATTTGGGGAGTTAGGTCCTAATGACATTGTTGAACAATTTAACAAGCTAAAACAAGGATTAGTATCAAAATATCAAGAGAAGTTTGAAAAACTTAAATCCCTAATGTTGAAGCTCAATTCGGGTTTAAGCAAAACTTTTTTCATCTCAAGCTTCATCAATGGACTCAATGAAGAACTTTGGCTAATTGTTAAGATGTTCATGCCTGACTCCTTAAACTAGGCTTTTGAACAAGCCCATTTGCAGGAGCAATCTATAGAGGCCATTTTGAAAAGACAACGGGCTATCACTACTAAATATGGGTCCAAATCTAAATTTAACACTCCACCCACCACTAACTTAGCCTAAAAGCCGTCCACTTATACAGTTAAAATGGCCCTACCCTTACAAGGAAATACCTCATCGGATTACACCATAAAGGCTATATAATCGATTACTCTAGAAGGGTTTAAACCCATCACTAGTTTAGACACCAAGAAACTTAGCGCTTGCTTCCGTTGTGGTGACCATTATTTTCCAGGGCATCAATGTAGGAATAAACAACTTTTATCTATAGGGGTAAAGAGGTAAATATTGTGGATAAAGGCACTGAATAGTTAGAGATGAAAGAAAATGTATAAATCGAGATTTCCACGACTGTTCTTAATATAAATTCTTCAGCAAATACTCTCAACATTAAAGGGAGCATTCACAATCGACCTCTTGTGATCTTAATTAATAGGATAACACTAATAGCTTTATAGATTTGAAGTTAGCCAAAGGCTAAAATTGAACGAGCATCTCTTCTTACTATGATAATTGCTAATGGTCAATGCATGTGGAGTAGGGGAAAGTGTCTTAATCTTTCATGGCAAATGCAAGGACATGAGTTTTGTGCAGACCTTAGGGTTTTCAATTTAGGTGGGCATGATATGGTGTTAGGCGTTGATTGGATGTTGCGCTATAGCATAATGACATTTGATTTTCACAACCTAAAGTTGTCATTCGACATAAATGGTAGTCATATATAGCTTGTTGGACTTACTAAGGAAGGCTCTCTTAAATCTATGAGTGGTAAGCAATTGAAAAGATTCTTGAAAAAGAAATTTAAATTACTGACCGGTCAATTGTTCTCTATGTTTGGAGAAGAAAATATTGTGTTTTGTACCATAGGGAGATGTGGAGTTCCAGCAGCAATTACAACATATTATAATGGAGTTTAAGGGAGTATTTCGACAGCCGAAGGAGTTACCACCGTTCAGGGGACATGAACACTCGATTATCCTTACGTAGAATAAAGTGCTGGTGAATCAAATACCCTATCGCTATGGTCATTCTTAGAAAAATGAAATAGAAAGACAAGTAGCATAGATGTTGAAATCAGGGGTCATCAATCATAGCTAAAATCCATATGCCTCTCCAGTACTTTTTTAAAAAGAAGGATTGTACATAGAGATTCTGTGTTGACTACCGCCAACTCAATGATCAGACTATCAAAGATAAGTTTCTCATTCCCATAATTGATGATTTACTAGATGAATTGGCAAAGGCTTGTTATTTCTCAAAAATTGATCTTCTAACCGGTTATCATCATATTAGAATGAAACTCGATGAATTTTTCAAGACCACTTTTAGAACTCGTTATGGCCATTTCAAGTTCAAAGTGGTGCCATTTGGTTTAATTAATGCCCCAGCCACATTCCAATTCCTGATGGACAATATCTTTAGTCCTTTCCTTTGCAAATTTGTGCTCGTATTTTTCAATGATATACTGATATATAATAGATTGGTTGAAGAGCATTTGGAACATCTACAAGTTTTGTTTTAGGTATTACAGGCACAACAACTTTTTGCTAAGCTTTCAAAGTGTGTATTTGGGTAAGGCCAGGTGGAAAACTTGGGCCATGTGATCTCTAGAGTTGGAGTCAAAACAGATCAATAAAAAATTGAGGCAATGCAGAACCGGCAAGTACCCACTAATTTGAAAGCCTTGAGAGGATTTTTAGAACTCACGGATTATTACCAAAAGTTTGTTCGCAATTATAGTATCATTAGTAAACCTCTCACTAATTTGTTAAGATAGCTTCAGGTGGAATGATGAAGCTCAGATAGCCTTTGATAGATTGAAGGAGGCCATGATAACAACACCAGTATTAGCTCTTCCTAATTTTTTTTTTACCATTTACACTGGAAAACATATGCTTCTGGCACTAGAATTAGTGCGGTCCTTATGCAACAACGAAGACCTATTGCCTATTTGGGGAAGAGCTTAAGTCCTCGAAATCAAGCATTTTCTATTTATGAGAGGGAGCTTTTAACGATTATTCATGTAGTTGTAAATGGCATCACTATTTGGAACATGGCCAATTCATCATTAACATAGATCATGAAAGCATCAAACACCTTCTTAAGAAAAGGCTTCATATGTATGTGCAGCAAAAAAGGATTACTAAGTTGTTGGAGCTGGATTATGTGATTAACTATAAGAGGGGCTCAAACAATAGAGCTGTTGATGCTCTATCGAGAAGAGATTGTTGTGTCTTGACTACTGCTAACTATGCTATAACTGTCTAAATAGTACCCTCTTAGTTGCAAGAAGTAGAAAAAAAGTTATAAAAGGGATAAAAAAAAATACATGAAATAATTACAGCTCTTTTATTGGATCTTATATCTAAGTAGCCATACTCCTTACATAAAGGTATCCTAAGCTACAAAGGTAGGTTAGTCATTAGAAAAGATGATGACCTTCACTCCAAATTACTTAGCACAACCCATGACTCTCCTATAGGTGGTCATTCAGGCATACAAGCCATTTATCAAAGGTTGAAACAAAGCTTTTATTGGGTGCGATTAAAATAGAGTGTGGTAACATGGGTGACACAATGCAAGGTTTGCTAGAGATGTAAATTAGAGTTGATTGCACTTCCAGGGTTACTATAACCACTACCAGTGCCAAGCCAAGCATGGTCACATATTACAATAGATTTCATCGATCAACTCCCTAAGTCAAAAGGTAAAGAAGCAATACTGGTAGTTGTCAATTGATTCACAAAATCTGCTCATTTTTTTTTTATATTTGGTTCACCCTTATATAGTAGTGAAAGTGGCTAAGTTATTCTTTAATAACATTTTCAAGCTTTATAGGTTGCCTTTGTGTATAGTGTCTGATAGATATTTGGTGTTCACAAGTTTGTTTTGGCAAGAATTAATCAAGCTGGTTAGAACCAAGCTACATCACAGTATAGCGTACCATCCTCAAACAGATGGCCAAACTGAAAGAGTTAACCACTTTTTGAAATCATATTTGAGGGACCCACTTCATGGCATAAAATGGCTTGGATTGGCTGAGTGGTGGTATAACACTACCTTCTATACAAGCTTAGGCATGACGTTTTTTCAAGGTTTGTTTGGTTTTCCACCTCCTCACTTCAATGAAACAACAGTGTTTGATACCCCATTTGAAGTTGTCGAAAAATTTTTAACTCAGAGGTAGCAGATGGTGCAAATCCTGAGGGAGTAACTCATTAATGCTCAAAATGAAACAACAAGTGGACAAGCACCATTTTGGAAGATCATTCAGGGTTGGGGATCAAGTGTATCTTAAATTGCAACCTTACAAGCAAATTTTAGTAGCATTAAGGAGTTTAAAGCTAGGGGCTAAGTTTTATAGGCCTTTTGAGGTATTAGAGAAAATAGGTCCAGTTGCTTATAAGATCAAATTGCGTAAAAATTCCAGGATATATCTTGTGTTTCATGTTTCACTGCTGAAAAAGGTTATCCTTAACATTTCCATAATCACTCCTCAGTTACCCGTATGTAATTCAAAAGGTCAGGTTATGATTATGCCTGCAGCAATCCTAGCTCAAAGAACAATCCAAAGAAAGGGTCAAATGGTATAACAACTTCTCATTCATTGGGTAAACATGTCTGAAGATGATGCCACCTAGCAATTTCCAAAATTCTTCCTTGAGGATAAGGAAGTTCTTCAAGAGAAGGGTAATGTTATGATCGTGATTTATGAGATACTTGGAGGAACAAGAAAAGGACATATGGATGAAGAATCTCATGATGAGGAATTAGCCTGTTGAAGAAGTTGTTATGGAGAGAGGCCAAGTTTGTTATGTAACAGTGCCAATATTTGTCTGTTTATAATTTAGGTTATTACTTTATGTTATTAGAGTTGATGAGCTATCCTTTTGTTATTTGGTATAGCCATTTTGTTTAGTATTAAACGAAATGTATGAATAGTGAAAGGCCATCAAATGAAAAGCAATTAATTCCTTCTTCCTCATTATCTCTTCTTCTCTGATTATCTCTTCTTCTCCTTTATTCCTTCTTATTCTCCTTATTCTTATCTGTTCTTAACCTTCCATGAGTTCAAACCATAACAAATTTCCACTGTTAATTAGCTAATTTCTTTATGTGTCAAGTTATCATGTTTATTATGGACTATTCTAATAAAATCTAGTGGTATTAATACAATTATCACCAAACATTTGATCTAAGCATAATTTTTTTGGTGCAAAAGATCTAACTAGAGATTCGAACTTAAAACTTTACAGTTTTGATAACCATACCAATATATATCCAGGCTCGAATCCTTTATGAAATCAATTTAATGATGGAAATTTATATGTATTCGTCACCAATTTCCATAAGCATATTTAATTATGTCATGAATATGGTAGCTTGATAGTAATGTCATAGAGAAGCAATTTGCAACAATATGTTTAATTAGATTAAGGAAAAATTATTATTTACTTCCTCTAGTTTGATTTAATACACTAGTACATCCTTTGATATTTAAAAAGCATATGATTTGCTCTTTATAGTTTAATATAATATACTAGTACCCCTCTAAGGTTTGAAAAAGAATATAATATAATAGTAAAAATGAATATTCCCTTTTGCTCGAGGGTATTAGTCTAGTAAATCAAATTTGCAGGGAAATACTAGTGCAATATGTCAAAACTTCATAGGGCAAATAGTATAATTTTCAAACATCAAGGGGTACTAGTGTGTTATATCAAACTACAAAGAACAAATCGTATATTTTTCAAATCTCAGAAGGTACTAGTGTATTATATCAAACTAGAGATAATAAATAGTAAAATTTCCCTTAGATTAACAATTAAGGGCAAAATCTGAAGCACTTTCTTGTACCATATGATTTGCTTCCATAAAAAATATAAGCTAAATTACCACAAAAAAAAAAACTAAATTTTTAGGGTTGTATCAAAAATAATTATTTTCAATTTTTTTAATTAAGTGAATTGACTTTTGATTTTTTTATCAATTTATATATTCTACCCAATTTGGTAGAAAAACTTAATGACATATTTGAACTTTCTGACAAATAAATTGTTTAGTCAACGCTATTATTGCCCAAACAATCACCAAGAAGGGGTGATAAATTGGTGGAAAAAATAAAATTTTTGCACTTCACAAAGAAAAGAGAATTTAGAAGAAGTAAGATATAAGAAATTTATAGAGATTCAAGTGTTAACTAACCTTACTCCTTTTTCCAATCGCAATTGAGTATTTATTAATCTAATCACTTAGATTACAAATAGAGTTTTCACTAGCTCACTCCCAACTAGGTATTTTACCAAAGCTAACACTCAACCCAAAATTTTTCTTGTGTTTTGATAGCTTACACAATAACTAATTCCTTGTAACTTGGCTCACATATTACCCAATTATAAGATACTCAAGTGTTTGAAGGCTAACACTTAAACCCTTATAAAACAATCAATTACAAAAATATTGACAAAATAAATTGCAAGAGTTTTAGCATTTAGAAAGTAGTTGGATAAAGAGAATAGCCTTTTGGTAGATATTTATATTGATTTCCTACCAAATAGTTGTTATAAATGAGTGTCATAACTCTTTCATAACTTTCCCGATTGGGAAAGTGATTTTTCGGTCGGGAAATGGCCGAAGTTGACACGTGGCATCGTCTAGTCGGCTGATAGCTCCAACGGCTAGTTCCTACATGATTTTCCCGATCGAGACTCCAATTTTTCTAGTTGGAACTTGCTCAATGATGCCTTGACTAGGGACTTCGAATTGTTGACTTTGAATGTTTCTCGGTCGGGACACCTATTCCTGGTCGAGAACCTTGGTCAATCAGGCTTGGCTATTTTAACTTCCCATATGATGTGTCACATTTTGGTAGAGGCTCCTCTCAACGGTCATGTCCATTTGAATTTCCTGATCGGGCCTCAACCTTTCCTGGAATAGAACTATGCTATTCCAGTCAGGACTGGACTTGTCTTGGTTTGCATTGGCTATTGGAACTCTAGAAGACTAATAGCTAGTCTTTTCTAGTCTAGACATAATTTTCCCGATCTGTAACATGGTCCCAATCGGGAGATTCTTGTCCTGATTAGGTTTACATGTCCTCATGAAATACTTGACTAGTTTACTGGGGAAATCAAAACCAAATATGTTGAAACTTTGAACACTATCAAAACAATACTAAATGAAGATGTTAGCGACATTTAATTCAATTGTCAAGATCAAAATGGAGAGAAATAGCCCTAAGGTCAACAATTTGCCCCTTTTTAATTTTGACAATCAAACTAAGTAAAAATAACAAATTGATAGTGCATATATCAAATTTAAGTACAAAAGAATATGCATACGAAGTTTCACATCATTTGTTGCAAGATTACTTATAGAATAACTTAAGTCAAACAAGATTATTAAAAGTCAACATTGTTAACGAAGTTACCAATCCAAAAGCTTAAGTTTTCATAGTTCTTCTCCCCCTTTGGCAAGATAAAAAAGAATACATGCAAAAGCAATCACCAAAGAGAAGAAAACAACAATCAAACATTTTATTATGAAAAGGAAATGTGTTACATAAGATGAAACATGTCTGATCTAAGCATTATTTGCCACACATCTAAGATACCTAGCCTAAAGGAGATAAGGAAAATAAAACATGAAGGCTAAAAAACAAAGAGGCTAAGCATCTCCTTCTTCATCATTCTCCTCCTTTTCTTCTTCTTCATCACTCTCTTTCTCCTCCTCTTAAGTACTTTGCTCCCCCTTAAATGGATTCTCCTCTTCAAAACTATGCGTACAAATATGAAGGTTCAATTGGCCTTACATGCTTTGAATGTCCAAATAAAGGTGTTGCATCATGTCCCTCAAGGTGTTGAAAGACCTTATTTGCAAGTCATATAGACTTTGCAAAGTGGCATGTTTGGGTTGAGGCATTGCTTGAGAAGGCACAGCTTGAGCACTTGAGGCTTATCCTCTCATGGATAGCCTTAAACATTTCCTTAAAACTTTTTGGGTTGCCTTTTGGGCTCCATGCTCTCCAAAGGCATAAAAGTATTAATCCACTTCCTTGAAAGGTCTTGCAATTACTTTACAATTTAAAAGGTATTAGATATCCAAGAAGTTTTCAAATTGAAAGTGAAAGGAAATGAGAAGAGAGGTGTTTTCCTCCGCTATGAGATTAATGTATTTTGCAAGATAAGTGATTTGGGCATGGAGGGAAATGGTGCCTTTGGTGGTGGTGGTGGCTATGGAGATGAACTTGTTAAGAAGAAGATGAGTAGCTTCAAGAGGTTTATGGTGAATCATCGCATAGAGATAAATGATGTCTTCATAGGTGACTTTTTCATTACTATCACTTCTAGCATTGATAGTGAAAGTAATGATGCGATGAAGGATGAAGTGAAAAAGGGTTTTGATATGTTTGACATTTGATTTTTTGTCTAAGCAAGTTTCAAGTGAAATGTCGCTCCACACATCCAAAAAAGTAAGATGAATACCTTAGGCATTAAGAAGACCATCATCCTTAAATCTAAAGGTGTCTACAAATTGGTTCTTAGTCATCTCTTGTTGTTAACTAAAAATGCGACAACAGGCTCCTCAGTAGTTAATAGGATGCTTAGGCTCCTTAATGACTTGAAGAGTAGAAAGGACTTTTATGGTTAGTTCATCATAGCCGTCTTCAAGAGATATAACAAAAGTTGTCCACCCTATCTCTTTAAGAATGCCCATAATCTCATCCTGGACTCCCAACTTCTCAAGATCTTCTAGATTCAATGTTCGATTAGAGATAAACTTCTTAGAAGTAATACGTGCGTAGCGTATTTTTTCTTCCTTTGAAAAGCATTGAAGATGTCATTAAAGGAAGAGAAGTTTGAGAAAGAGATGGTCACACCCTTTTCCTTGGAGGCTCTTGATTTAGAGGTTCCAGTTTTGGCTGCCATTGGGGAGAAGAAAAGTGGAATAAAGACAAAAAAAATCAAGGAAAATTTGAGAGATATTAGTTGGAGAGAGTTTTGAGGGTAAAATGAATGAAGAGAGAAAGAATGAGGGGTATTTATAAAGGTTTAAGGGTTAAGGTTACCGTTTGAGGGGAATTAAAGTGAGTTATGACAAATTTGAAATGATTGGGAGCAGTTACAAAAAATGCTACCAGCATGGAAGTCCCAAGCGAGACAGGGGGGTTCCAAACCGGGAACCTTCCAATGGTAAAAAAATTTGAACAGGTGTCAAAATCATGAGTGGGTTATGAGGGTTTCCAAGCGTGGAGGTTTAAATAGTTGAAACGGTTGGGAGAAAATTCAAATTTTCCGACCAGGAAAAGGGTAATCCTAAGCGGGAAAGTGAAGAATCACAACGGTCATGAACAAATACAAAGGTCACGAGTGGGAGAGAAAAGTTGCTTACGTGATAGTTGTGCCAAGTAGGAAATGTATTTCCAGAGAGGAAATTATATGTATCCAGAGAGATAAGAGGCAAAAGAGGAAATAAGACTAATGTACCCTAGCGTGGCATATCATAGATGATCATCATAAATGTTCAACTTATGCAATATATATATATATATATATATATACAGAGAGAGAGAAAGAGAGAGAGAGAGAGCAAACAAAGAGGCATATCATCTATATAATCAATTAAAGAACATACAATTCATATAGTTATGTTCATGCATACTAATGATAGTGAATGCATGACTTAAAGCATTTTATAACAATGTGCTCCCATCAAGCATACTAAGCTTTCTTTTTATAAAACTAAACGTTTCATCAGTAAGAGGCTTGGTAAAAATATCCACCAATTGGTTGTAGTGTCAATAAATTATAACATTACATCACCATTTTAGACATGATCTCCTAAAAAAATGATGTCTAATGTCAATATGCTTACTCCTAGAATGTTGAATGAGATTTTTTGAAAGATTTTATTGCACTAGCGTTATAACATTTTATAGGAATGTGATCAATCACTTGACCATAGTCCTTAAGTTGTTGTTTCATCCAAAGAACTTAAGTACAACAACAAGCCGCCATATATTTTGCTTCGGCAGTGGATAAGGCTACCGAAACTTATTTCTTACTAAACCAAGAAACTAAACATTCACCAATAACGTGACAAGTTCCGAATTTGTTTTTTCTATCCAAAAGGCTATCAGCATAATCGGCATCCAAAAAACCAATGATATGAAATGATATATTCCTAGGATACCATAACCTAAATGCATAGTGTCATGAAGATATTTCAAAATTTTTTTTACTGCATGCAAATGTGATTCCTTAGGACATGATTGAAATTTAGCACACAAGCATATATTATATATAATATCGGGTCTAGAGGCGGTTAAATAAATGAGAAAGCCGATCATATATTTATAAAGCTTTTCAACAATAGCTTTACCTTTTTCATCTTTGTCCAATTTTGTTGAAGTACTTATTAGGGACTTGGCATTCTTGTAACCATCCATTCCAAATTTTTTTATCAACTCCTTCATGTAATTGGATTGGTTGATGAAGATGCCATCTTTGCATTGCTTAATTTGAAGTCCAATAAAGAATTTGAGTTCTCCTATCATGTTAATCTCAAATTCCCTAGTCATACACTTGGCAAATTCTTGGCAAAGATTTTCATTAGCAGATCCAAATATAATATCATCAATATAATTATCAATATAAATTTGAATGATGAGAATGTCATGCTTATACTTTTTATTGAAAAGAGTTGTATCTACATGTCCTTTAGAAATTCCATTATCTATAAAGAACGCACTAAGTCTTTCATACCAAGCTCTAGGAGCTTGCTTCAATCCATATAGGCCTTAGTGAGCTTATAGACATGGTTTGGAAAAGCATGATCTTCAAAATCGAAAGGTTTTTCAACATAGACTTCCTCCGATATGAAACTATTTAAAAAATCACTTTTAAGATCCATTTGAAAAATCTTGAAATTCATGTGACAAACATATGCTAATAGAATACGAATTGCTTCTAATCTTGCAACGAGTGTAAAGGTTTCATCATAATCAATGCCTTCCTCTTAGTTATACCCTTTAGCAACTAATCTAACCCTATTTCTAGTGATGTTACCATCCTTATCTAGTTTATTCCTATAGACCCACTTACTACCAATAATTGAGTAGTCCTTAGGTCTTGGAACTAAGGTCCAAACCTTATTTCTCTCAAATTGGTTGAGTTCCTCTAGCATAATAATCACCCAACTCTCATCACCTAAAGCCTCATCAATTGACTTTGGTTCAATTTGAGAGACAAAGGCAAGATTAGAATCAAGAAGTTTGGAACGAGTACTTACACCTATGGAGGGATCACTAATGATTTGGTTCTTTGGGTGGTTTCTTATAAATTTCTACTCCTTTGGTAGCTCATTTGATCATTGCCCTTGGGCTTTAGTTTGTTCATCCTCTTAATGTTGTTCTACTTATTTCTTATCAAGATCACTCTTCTTTAATGACTCTCATTGTTTCTCTTTATCAAGATTGAGATTTTCCATAGTACTTGCAACATCATCCAAAGGAATACCTTTTCCAAGATCAAGTCTATAAGATTCATCAAAATTAACATGCATAGACTCTTCTACAACTAAGGTTCTTTTATTGAAGATCCTATAAGCTTTGCTAGAGGTAGAGTAGCCAAGAAAAATACCCTCATCCAATTTTGAGGTAAATTTTCTAAGTTTATCCTTGGTGTTCGATATAAAACATTTGCAACCAAATACTCTAAGGTATGAGACCTTGGATTTTCTTCCATTCCAAAGCTCATAAGAGGTTTTGTTTAAAATAGATATTTTAAAAACACAGTTTGAAATATAACAAGCGGTATTAGTGGCCTCCGCCCAAAAGTAGGTTGGTAAATCATACTCATTAAGCATTGTTCTAGCCATTTCTAACTACCCCATTTTGTTAAGGAGTCCTTAATGTGGAAAAATCATGAGAAATACCATTTTCTAAACAAAAGTTTTCAAAAAGATCATTTTCAAATTCTTTGCTATGGTCACTTTAAATCTGAGAGATAAAATATCTCGTTTCATTTTGGATCTTCTTGGCAAAGTGCTTGAAATTTTAAAAGCATCACTTTTATAAGCTAGGAAAATTACCCAAGTAAATCTAGAGTAATCATCTATAATAACAAATGCATAATATTTTCCACCCAAACTAGGAACTCTACTAGGTCTAAACAAATTAAGATGCAATAGTTGTAGAGGTTTAGAAGTACTTACAATATTTTTGTGCTTGAATAATGATTCGTGTTGCTTCCCTCTTTGACATGGCTCATAAGTCTTGTCTTTCAAATAGTTGACCTTCAGAAGCCCATCTACTAGTTCGTCCTTATTAAAGCTTTGAATTAAATTCATGCTTACATGTCTAAGCCTTTTATGCCATGGCTAAGATTCTTCTCTAATAGATACAAGATAACTAGAGTAAACATTAGTTAATTTGTGTAAGTCAATTATGTAAGTGTTGTTATCTCTTTTTCCTTTGAATATCTCTTGAACATTTAAGGAGGTCATTAGACATCCATTATATCTAAAGATGACTTGATTTCCCTTATCACATAATTGACTCACACTAAAGAGATTGTGTTTGAAACTATCAACAAGCATTACATCCTCAATTATTGAAATGCCATCAAATCCTATGGAACCAATGCCAATTACCTTACCCTTAGCATTATTTCCAAAGGTGACCTTACCTTTATCCACATGTTTAAGGTTTATGAAGAGGCTTTTATTTCCAGCCAAGTGCCGTGGGCATCCACTATCCAATAGCCATATGTTTTCATTACTTATGGATTTAAGACAAACCTATAAAATACAAATTCAAGTTTGACTTTTAGGTACCCAAACAAACTTGGGTTCGGGGTTAGTCTTTGAAGAATTCAAATGGGATTTTCTTACCAAAGAATGAATGTTAATGTGCCCAAACTCCATGCAATAATGACATTGCTTAGTCTTAAAAGAATCTTGTCATTTCACTTAAGATTTTAGCCTCATAACCTTCTTGTTTGAGGCATAAGAAGAAGTGCAATAACAAACACAGTCATGTATTGTAGGTGCTTTCCTAGTCCATGCCTCTTATATAAGAAGGCATGTTTGGCCTTTTAAGGTTTTCCTCTTGAGCAAATTGAGCCTTTGCTATTCTTCCTTTGAATATGGGCTTTAGTGTGTGATTTGCTTTTAGTTTTTGAGGCAACAACCTCAATTAAAGAGGTTTATGGTGTAAAAGCTTTAACAAATATAGTTCTAGGTATAGATGAAGATGATGCTCCATTAAAGCCTAAGTCATGTCTCACCAAGGGAGATCTTTGGGATACAATAAGGGTATCCAAACTTTGCTTCCCTTTATTGAAATTTTGAGATAGAAAGTATTAGCTCTTCAACCTTATTTTTTAAAGCATCGTTTTCTTTATGTAAAAAGTTAGTTGAGGGTCTAGATGCAAATTCATCCAATGACTTCTTAAGAGAAGCATTGGAGGTTTTTAGCTCTTCTAAACCTTTTGAAAGTTGAATATGTCATCCTTTAGTTTGGACCTATTTTTCTTGTGGAAATCAACTTTCTTTTTATATCTCTCTAATTCTAGACTCATGACCTCAATAAGATCATCATCACATGCATTTAATGAAAAAGAGGAAAAAGTAGAAGTTATTTCGTTAGAGTTATTTTCCAAAGCCATGAAGCATAAGTTGGCTACATCTTTTTGGCTCCCCTTATCATCACTTGATGTAGGATCATCCCATATAGTTTTATGGCCTTTGTCTCCTCCATCCTTATGAGACTTGCTCTTATACTTCTTAAGCCTTGGACATTCGGATTTGATGTGGCCTTTCTTTCCATATTCTTAGCACTTCATCTCCTCCTTATTGAAGTTGGATAAAGAGCCTTTAAACTTTGAGGCCTTTTACTTATAGTTCTTGATAGTCCCATACTTGTTGACTATCATTCTCTTTACTCTTCTAGATAGCATTGCTATCTTGTCATCCTTTTTTTCATTTTTCCCATCATCATTAATGAGGTCCAAGTCTTGAACCTTTAAAGAAGTGGTGCTTGCCTTGAGTGCAAAGGGCTTCTTCTTTTCCCTTTCTCCTTCAAGCTCCTTTTCCCTAACAAAAACCATCTCATGTGTTAGAAGCTCTCCAATGAGCACATTGGTTGGAATGGTGCTCAAATCCTCATTGGCTTCTTATATACTCGCCACTCTTGAGCCATAATCCTTAATGGGAAGACTTCTCAAAATCTTAAGCTTACATCTTCAACGCTTGTATGTCTTCCATATTTCTTCATATTATTGATAATAGAGAGTAGGAAGTTTGTCATATCAGTGATGGTCTCATTGGGCTTCATATTGAAGAGTTCATATTTGTTCATGAGGAGTTGAATCTTCCTTGAACAAACTTGCTTTTTTCCTTCATGGTAGTTTTACAATGTCTTCCACATGCTATAAGTGGTTGGATAATGTTGAATTCTCCCACACTCTTCAAGAGAAAGAGAGCTAGCTAGAATGGTCATGGCCTTTTTGTTCTTGCCATTGGCCCTCTTGTGTGGTTTGCTCCACTTATCCCTTGGAAAAACTTCATATTCCCCTTCAACATTCTTCTTTGTTAGAGTTGTCCACTCTTTACGAACACTATCTCAAACATCAATGCCTTCACTATCCAAGTAGGCCTCCATTCTAAACTTCCAATGAGTATAGTTTGACCTATCAATGTAAGGCTTAAGGCTTTGGAATCCTTCTTAGGCTATTGTTGATTTTTGCTAGAGCTGATGAAGCATGAATTCTAGACCTTACTCTAATATCAATTGTTGCCCAAACAATCATCAAGAAGAGGGGATGAAATGGTGGAAAAAATAAAATTTTTGCTCTTCACAAAGAAAAGAGAATATGGAAGAAGCAAGACACACGAAATTTATAAAGATTCGGGTGTTAACTAACCCGACTCCTCTCCCCACTCGCAATTAAATATTCACTAATCTAATCACTTAGATTACAAATAGAGTTTTAACTGACTCACTCCCTACTAGGTATTTTACCAAGGCTAACACTCAATCCAAAATTTTCCTTGTATTTTGATGGCTCACATAACAAATAATTCCTTATAATTTGGCTCACACACTACCCAATTACAAGATAACCTAAGTGTTTTAAGGCTAACACTTGAATCCTTACAAAACAATCAATTAAAGAAAGATTGAGAAAATAAATTGCAAGAGTTTTAGCACTTAGAAAGTAGTTAGATAAGTTAAATAACATTTTGGTAGGGTATTTATACTGATTTTCTACCAAATAGCCATTACGAATGAGGGTTATAGCTCTTTCTAACATTCTCTTACAAGTGATTTAATACAACCTGCAGAGACAGTTTTTCGGTTGGGAATATAGGTTTTCTGATTAGAAAATGGCCTAAGCTGACACATGGCATTGTTTGGTTAGTTGATAGCTCCAACGACTAGTTCCTATATGATTTTTTTGGTCAGGACTTGCTCGGTATGCCTTGACCAGAGACTTTGGATTGTTGAATTTGAATGTTTTCCGATTGAGACCTTGGTCAATCAAGCTTGGCCGTTTTAACTTTCTAAATGACATGTCATATTTTGGTAGAGGCTCCTCTCAACGGTCATGTCCATTTGAATTTTTCTATCGGACCTCTACCTTTTCCGGTCTGGAATTGTGCTTTTCCATTCGGGACTTGACCTATCCCGATCTGCATTGGCTACTAGAACTCTAGAAGACCAAGAGCCAGTCTTTTTCTGTATGGACATTATTTTCCCTGATTTGTAGCATGGTCCTAATCAGGAGATTTTGATCCCGGTTGGGACTTACACGTCTTCATGAAATACTTGACTTGTTCATTGGGAAAATCAAAACCAAATGTGTTGAAACTTTGAATACTATCAAAACAACACTAAATGAAGATATTAGTGACATTTAATTCGATTGTCAATATTAAAATGGAGAGCAATCACCCTAAGGTCAACAGCATTAACAAGTCAATTACTATTGAAATATTAGTATTATCTTGACTGTAAGCAAATAAAATACGTATAAAGCATTAACAAGTCAATTACTTAGTCAGCAAAAAAATATTCTCGTCAGAAAATTGAGATTAGTCAGCAATTTTTTCTACCAAATTGTATGAAATATCTAAATTGATAAAATATTAAAAGTTTGTTCATTTAATTGAAAAAATTGAAAATACATATTATTTGTAATACAAACGTGAAATTTCAGATTTTTTTTTGTAATTTAGCAAAAAATATATATATAAAAAATGAGAATGCAAACAATTTCAGTTACTAATTAGAACCACTTCCGAATTTGGGATTTGCCTAGTCATGTTAATTAAATTTTTTATATAAGCATATTTTCATTTTATCAATAATTAAGAGGAAAAACTACCTTAATAATAAATTAAGATGATGAAAAATCCCTCCCTAAAACTAAACAAAATAAATAAAAAGGTGAACATTACAGAAAGAAAGAGCAAAATTATTAGCAAACCTTTGATCTAAGTATAATTTTTCTTAATGCCATCTCATGTTATATAAGATATTTTATCTATGTGACAATACTTTTTTATCGGTTGGTCCATATAAACTTGATTTATGCTAAATTAAAGAGTTTTTTTTATGCAAATAACTGCATTAGTTTACATAATTACTGAAACAACTTCAAGATAAAAGCTATCTCATTCCCCCTAATTGAAAAAAATATGTTTTTTAATAATACTTCTTTGTACTTTTGGATAATAATTAGTAGTTACTTATTTTAAAATATAGATTAAGTTAAATTCCTAAAATTAAGGAATCAATAAATCTCTGATTTTTTTAAAATAATATTAGCATAATTGTAATAATTATAATTTGCTAGATTTAATGATTACACTATTATAAATTACCGTTTTGCAATGAAAAATGAACATAAATATGCGTTTTAATAATTTATTGATTCAATATTGAGAAAATACAATTTTTTAACATATAATATTATAATATCTATGGAGTTTTTCTAAAAACAAAGAAGTGTGTTGTTCTTGTATTAAGTAATAAAATGTCAAATATTGACTACAATATTTGTATGTTATATAAAGGTTATATTATGTTATATTATGGTATATGATACTAAATTCTGCACATCTTACACTTTAATTTGATTCTACCATGTCAAACACATTATATGTAGGTTATTTGAATATTATGTGAATATTATTTGATACTAAATCATGCACAAATGTTAATTATTTTTAATAATGAAACCAAATTTTTTTTAAGGTCATAACTATTATATTCAATGTAAAAGTATGACTGATATAAAGACCTTTATTGGAATTCTAAATTAGCCTAACAATCAAATAGAGATCAAGTTCATTATAATGGAAGAAAACAAAAAAAGAAGAAAAAAAGAAAAGCAAAAACATTTAATTTATCTATAGCCTAAACTATTTAACTATTCTCATTAGGACCGAGTATTAGTATCCACTCACTAATCGTTTCGCCGGAAATGATTTTCTTAC
Source organism: Balakata baccata (assembly GCA_949630135.1). Classification (NCBI taxonomy): domain Eukaryota; kingdom Viridiplantae; phylum Streptophyta; class Magnoliopsida; order Malpighiales; family Euphorbiaceae; genus Balakata; species Balakata baccata. The sequence continues at coordinate 714 of CATIWF010100550.1, read as the reverse complement.
TAGAAGAGTTGCTACTCCGATCAAATCAACACTGAAAACGTCATTATCCTTGGTGTGAAACTCCACATACGTGATTGGATGATCAACTGGAATCTTGAAATGCTCGGAAAAGAAAAGATAAAAAAAAGTTCATAAATAAAATAAAGTAAGGTGATTTAGGTATTTGTATAGTAAAGAAGAAGATGAAGAGAAAATTTCAGAAGATGAAATAAAGAGTCTTACAAATTTTTAGAGATTGAGATTAATTTGTTTAATTTAATATTAGAGATATAATAAGAATTTTGAAATCCATTAATAGGTCTTTTAGTTAGTGCAATTTATTAGATGTATTATGCTAATTAGTATTAAAAAAAAGTGGCACTCTATGTAATTATTTCTAAATTAAATTGTTGTTTGCAGTGATCATGGAGAAAAACAAGAGGGACTCAAGGGGCCCGGGCCTCCAAGCCCAAAAAATGTTTCATATATATATATATATATGAATTTATTCTAAACGTTAAAAAATTCAATAAATATATGTTTTATCCTCCAAATCTATATATAATATCCTTTTACCCCTCCAACTAATTTTGGCTTCGTCATTGGCACTGATGTCATAGAAAAGCAATTATTTGCAACGATATGCTTAATTAGATTAACTATTAAGGACAAAATCAAAAGCACTTTCTTGTACCATGTGATTTGCTTTCTCAAAATACATAACAAAACCATGAG
>CATIWF010100548.1:0-42571 GCA_949630135.1 Balakata baccata | reverse complement strand
TCTTAGAATTATATAATTGATCATTAATAGGATTTAAGAACTTATTTATTAAACTATTATCATTTTCATTCATGAACCATAATTATAATATTAAAAATTCATATACATAATTGGGTCATTCATGAATCTTATTTTATTACACATAGACCAAATAAAAATATCCATATTCTCCCACTTGGCCCATATGGCATCAACATGATTTAATAAAACATAATATGCGCATAGAAAAAGTTAAATCCCTTTAGATTGGTTATAACATAAATCACTATCAAGTTAAAAATCAATAAAGATCATGATGACTGTAGGTCACTAATTGGACATAGTCCCTTCCATGTATTACAATATCAGTTCAAAATTTAATGTGATGCATAAGGAGACATTATCATGGACAAACGATATTATCTTTGTCATAGACTAATCCTATTGATATTTACATAATTGCTTCATGTGTACACAATAATAAGTAACATGATATTTAAATGTCAGAAACAATATTCTAGTGAGATCAGAGTGTCAGATACATAAGAAATTTAATGTCAATCAAGATACCCAATAATGCCTATTCTTTCAACATGTTCATTAAAAACCTTAGGTGGTAATCATTTTGTTAATAGATCTGCAATTATAAGATTAGAGTTAATATGTTCAATTGACACTCTTTATTTATAAACTTCTTTAACATCAAAGTATTTAATTTTCACATATTTAGCATCCTTTGAGTACTCATAATCCTTGAGATGTGGCCTCAAAGCATGCCACAAACTCAACTTCCATCGTCAATGTAGTGATAATATACTACTTTCCACATTTCTATGAAATTGCTCCTTCGGCTTAAAGAAATAAATATCAAATTAAATAATTATAACAATTATAGACGCATATATTCAGAATGCATTTATGTATGGCAAATTTACCTCATGTGTACATCATAAAGTCTTAAGCAAACTTGGGATAGAATAAATTCTGCTTTTAGATATCATTAGGGGAATAATAAACAATGTTCATACAATTGAATCTTTACAAAAAAATCATAAGTTCGAAAACATGATGTCCTGATACCATATGTAAAATTTTCTTAATTATGTAAATTGATATCAATCTTTTATATTGCATAGTGATCTTCGAATTTTATAGTTTTTACAAACTTAAAAGAACATACGATGTAGGAACTTGATTTCTCTCTTTTTATCCTTCCTTCATAATATAGTTATTTGATGGAGAATAACTACTCTTCTTTAGGTAGAGATAGGATAAGCTCTAATGTCACTTTTATATTTATCTTTCCATCATTATAAACGGTACGTCTCTTAAAATTCTATAACTGATTATTAATAGAATTTAAGACCTTATATATTTATTAAACCATTATCATCTTCATTCATGAACCATAATTACTATTAAACATTCATATACATAAATAGTTTATTTATAAATCTTACTTTATTACACATAGGCCATATAAAAATATTAAATAAATTTGTTTAACTTATCTAGAGATCTTAAAATTAAAGACATATATACGCCGTTAGCTTAAAATTAAAATTTTTGATGGTATACTTTACTGCATAGAAAATACTTTCCAACATGATACGAAATTTTAAAAAAAAAAAAAGAACTATTTAGATGGGACAGTTTGTCTTTAATATACGTGGACTATTTCTAGTCTAAAGGATATCTATGAAATGACACTAGACAATGTATAAAATTAGACTTCATATCAACATGTTCAAATACTCTTCTTTTGACAAGGAAACAAACTCTTTAATTTCAATATCAAATCCTTTTTGTTTTTTTTTTTTAAAGGATACACCAATACCTTTGATCTGGACCACAATATGCATACATCTTTTCTTCTTTTTACTTTTTCAATCCATTTGCAAGCTGAAATATGATGGAAAAGCAGCTACTTTTCTTGATACAAGACATTTAATGGCTTAATTTTATATATGTTTATTTAGTTTTGGTATTATTACAATAAAATTATATAATTTTTTTTAAGTCAATTAATTTTAGTTTAGTTTGAGTAAAATCACTTCCAATAATTTTTCAGTAGTCAACAACTACTGAAAAAGTAATGCTAGTATTCTAGTTGGCACATAAGATATATCATATAACTATACAAGTCAAATATAACATCTTATATACTTACAATTCAGCATCTATGTCAGCACTATAAATTAAAAAAATGATGTTAACTAACATGTTAATGCTATATTTGATCTGTATAGTGACATGATGTATCTTATGTATCAATTGAGATGTTAGCATGACTTTTTCAGTTACTAATTATTGAAAAATTACTGAAAATGACTTTACTGAAATTAAACTATAGTAAAGTGACTTTTATGAGATAAAAATTATGTAACTTTACTGTAATAATAGTAAAATTAAGTGATCATATATGAAATTAACTTGCATTTAATTGAAAATTTAAACTTAAAACTTTATACTTCTTGTTAAGATATTAGTACCATTAACTTAATATTCCTCTTTTTTTTTTTTTTTTTAGGAAAATCAGCTTCTTTATAAAACATAATTTAAAGAAAACTGTATTTAGTAAGTAAAGCTAAAAAATTGAGGGACCGTCTATGCATGAGGTATGAATCTGTTATTTTCTTTTAAAAAAATGCATTGGTATTCAATTTAATAAATATTATATTATTTTCTTTAATTATTTTTTAATCCACAATATAATTTATAGTTAATAAATCAACAGTAATAAACTAATAAAATTTTCTTTTATTTCTAATAAACTTTTTTAATAAATTAATGAACTATTTTTAATAAATGAATAATAAATATTTACAAAATTATTATCGTATGTTCGATAACTTTGTAAATTTGTCTTATTTACAAAAAAATGTTACTACCTCCTATACATATATTCCATAAACCGGAATCCAAAATTTAATTTGCAAATTCTCTATCCCAAGGATGAGAAGAGGATCCGTTGTTCCCAAAAAAACCCAAGTGTGGGTGGGTGGGTTTGAAAAGGAACAAATGGGTTTTCAACTTGAGAAGCAATTCCTGTAATTTTCCACTAGAGAATATGACTCCAAATTTACCTGACATCCGAACTATGAGAAATTTTCATATAGATTGAGTTTATAATATTATTTGTAAATTGATCAAATTATATAGTAAGGTAGATTCATCTTGAATAACCATTAAAAATAAAATAAAATAACTGTAAATAATTATATTAATTTATAGATACCAAGATTATTCTCCCGGGTGATACAATCATGCAAATATTTCATTGACGCATAATCAAGAACACGACGAATGCATTTGGTGCTGCTAATGAACCAAAGGGGGAGAGAAACCTGTGCATGGCTATTGGCTGCCAAGGTTGTAGAAGCTAGCGAGACTTTCTTATAAAAAACAAGCTATCCTCTATTATTAATTTCATATATGGTTTAGTTACTGAATTTTATTTTATTATAAAATATTTTTTTTCTAAAAATATCAGTGAATTATATTTTTATTTTACTAAAGTCATTTTGAATTAATTTTTGATGACACGTCAACTTCCATATTAAATTTCTGATAACGCATTAGCTGTCATGTCAATTTTTCTATTATTTAAATTGAAAAATTAGTCGGAAATAATTTTATTAAAATGAAAACATAATTAAACTAACATTATTGAAAAAAAATTATAATTTTATTATAATAAAAATAAAGTTTAGTGGCGATGAAATTAACTCCATTCTCTACTTCTTCCAGAGTTCAATTCATCATCCTCGGTGACTCGAGGAGATTCGTGGGTTTTAGCACTAAAAAAGTTCTTTAGAGGAAATTACGTAGTTTTTAATTTTTTCTTTTTAAAAATTGAATAATATAAAATTTATTAAGTGTTACCGAATGGGCAGTAAATGCATAGCCTAAAAAATTGGGGGACCATAAGCGAAAATTTACTCCATAGTATTAGTATTTAGTAGCCAGGTTGTAGTTGAGGACTTCCCCTGCCAATCATCAACCCGACAACTCTTCTTCTCCCATTAACTCCTTTGCAGCAAACTTCAATTGACAAGACAAAAATGCCTAGAGCTCGAAAGCCCAAAGTCTGCATCTCTCTCTTTTCCCCCCCTCTTTCTATGTTTTTAACAAATTATTTCCTTTATAGATATGTTTTCTCAATTTTATCTTATTTTTTCTCGCTTTCTCACATAATTTCCATTCTACAGATGGGTCTGATGCGCATTGATGCTGCACTGGACGCCCTTCGTCCAATGGGCTTTCCCGAATCTTTAGTTCGCAGGACTGTCAGAAATCTTCTCAAGGTCATCGTCTCTTTTAACACGCATTCTGAGTTTTATTTGTTTGTTTGGCTATTGAGAACACGTTATACTATTAATCGTCCTGGAATCATTTACAGGATGTCAATTCGAACATTTGATCATCTGGGTATGCTGGAATAGGGTTCAATATGAGTGTATTTATCTGTATTTCGTTTCTGATTCTTGCTGAAAAAAATTTAGTAAAAAGGGTGTGATAAGTTCTCTTTTATCTCCTATTGTTTAATGTTTTTCCCACCTAATCATGGATGCTTTGATAATTGAGAGGCAAAAGGAAAGTATGATGCTTTAACTGAAACAAACTTTAAGGTATTTATAATGAAGTAGAAAGTGAAGAGTGCATTCCTTGTTATGTGCTATCATCTTCATTTATCAGGCATATGGCGGAGATGAAGGATGGACTTTTATCGAAGAGTTCTCATACAAGCTTCTTATTGATTCCGTTATTGAGGAATTAGAGGGGGGAAATAAGGGACGAACGTTTTTAGAAGATGGACCATCAAAGGTGACCTTTTTTTCCCCTTCCAAGTGTTGCTTCGATGTGCACCTATGTCTAGTTGAATTACATGATGACAAATTCTAGTACAGTGGCATTTAGAATGAAAAGGATGAAGCCCTTTTATGTGTTGTTTGATTCAGAAATATCTGGTGGTTTTTTATTGGTCCTACTGGCATAAAGAAACTGAATCTAATCAATCAATGAGTAGAGCTCTCCATTGGAAATTCATGAATAGCAATTGCTTACCTTGTTACGCTCTACATGATTGAAGTTCAATTGATGTACTATTGGAACCAAAATGATTCTTTAATTCCTTATTCAAAAAGTTATTTGCAAACATTGTTAGTGATCAATTATGTATCTTGACATATCATGTCAATGATAATTATGCATATCTCTGTATCTATATATCAGTGTATATATGTGATTTTAAACGGTATATTCAGTTAGCCTGCTCATATAATACTAGGCTGTGGAGCGTGTCGTATCTGTTCATAGGATGGTCACAGAGATGTGTGATTTTACGATTTATGTATCAACATCTATCTTGGAGATGGTTTACAATCTTCTTGTGCTGATATTGTGATTTTGATTTGCCAAGATTTGATATTTTAGCCTTCATGGACCTCCCTTCTGATTGGTAATCTAAGTTGTGATAATTAGTTGCATATTGCCTGCTTGCTTATATGTCAGGAATTTAACAACAGAAGCTTTATTTCTTCCGGTTATCCGTGATGAAGCTTTTGCTTATATATGGCTATGTGATTGCTTTATTATCCGCTTCAATTCTGCCTATATAGAGTAAACTTATGTGGCTGAAGGGTTTTGTAGTTGAATATCGTTTTTATATTTGCATTGAATTTTATCGAATTGAACGTAATTCTATTGATTCAACAAATATTTTAATGTGACAAATTGCACTGTGCTTCCATGTTTCTTGAAGGATAACATAAAGGAAGACATGTGCGGAAAACAAGTTCACCCCTCTGAATCTGACAGGCATTCCGAGCAAGTTGAATCATCAAGCAATCAATCCCCACTACTGCAAAAGCAAGCCACACTAGGTGACCTCCCAAGCAACAACTCTTCACCATCACCATCTGCTCCATGCTCTTTGAAGAGTGAAAACTCTCAAGTCAAGCTTAAGATCACAGGAGTAAGCTCTTCAGAACTGTTTTCTCCACCAGCATTGAAATCCAAGCAAGTTCAATCATCAAGCAGTCAATCCCCACCACCACTAAAGAAGCTAAGCATACAAGTTGACTCCCCAGGCAACAACTCCTCAATATTGGTGAAAGCTGTTCCATGCTCTTCGAAGAGTGTAATCTTTCAATTCAATTTTGAATAACAGTTGCCTTCATGGCTTCGCCAAAGATCTCACCTGGATTAAGCCATCATGTTAAACTTTTAAAGATGATTGACTAAAAGATTTTTTGTTGTGGTATTAACAAAGGATGATTTCCTGCAGAATGACAGTAAAGGAGGACAGAATACCAAGGAATCAGCTGCTGGGTCTTCAACTATGGCTCTTGCACCAGTATGCTCGAACAGGGAGGCTATGGCCATTGAATTACGGTCTACTGCATCACCAACTAAGGACGTTCCAGAAAATGCATTACTAACTAATAGATCTGGTAATGGGCTTCCTGTTCTATTCTTCGAAGATCAGTAAATTTGGCAAGCATTTGAAAACTTGTGATTGTTGAGAACTTTCTAAACAATTATTCTGTTTTATTCAATGCAGCTACTTTCAACTATAAATTGTCCTTTAATCCACAGCTGACAAGATAAGAATCAAGAATTTTACTTTCATCTGTTAATAGTTAATACTAAACTTATTTCGCAGAAGGCAATGCCTGTCTGCCAAATGCTGAAGGAGAAGGATGTAGTGGTAAGGATATGAACATAGAAGAGGATTGGAAGAAAAAGCTAATCAAGAATGCTGAAGGAACACAAGATGGTAGTTCACATGCTGGTAGGGAAGTTGAGAGCAAGAAACAAGAAATAGCAAAAGGTTTTCCCAGCAGAAGACGGCGACCATACTATGGATGGATTAGCAGTGATGAGGAGGAGGAGCCCATTGAACTTGTGCAGCTAAAACCGGGACCCATTCCAGAGATGTTAGCACAGTCGCACTCCATAATAGCTGATTACAAGAACAGCAAGGGAAGGTGGGATGTAAAGCCTGAAGATATGTAGATATATATTATCTTGTAAGATAGAGCTCATTTTACTAATTGGTCTTTGAGGTTTTCCCGTAAAATCCTAGAAAATCTTGGCCAATATTCACAGGTAAATTGGTGCATTAAGTTCAATAAAAAATTAAGTGTAAAAATCTCATATTTGGTTTTGATTAAGCTGTCTAATTTTTGAGGATTAATTTCATCTATAGTCATTAAATTTTGCTATTATTACAGTAAAAGTACATAATTTTTTTATCCGAAAAAAATCACTGAATTATGTTTTTATTTTATTCTGCCAATTTTGAGATATGGAAAAATAGAAAGCTGATATGTCAGTTGACTATCATCATTAGTAACAATTGATTTGTCATCGGAAATCTGATATGATAATTGACATGTTACGGAAGTGAAATAAATATATGGAAGTGAAATGAACATGTTACGGAAGTGAAATAAATATATGGAAGTGAAATGAATACGATGTTCAATTTTTTAATTTTACTGCATAAATAGTTACTGCATAAATAGTAAAAATTAGTAATTATAAATGAAATTAAGGATAAGTGTAAACAAATTTTTGTTGATAAGCTAAACATAAATGTTCTACTCAACATAATATATTTGTAAGAGAAGTTGGACAAGAAATTCGAACTAATGCAGTCACAGTTATCATTATCAGACCAATTTTACTATTCAATATAATATTACTAATATTTGTTCCTTCTAAGCCTATGTTTGGGAGAGAGAAAAATATAGAAGTAAAATAAGTACGTATCGTTACTTTATTCTGTTTGGAAAGGAAGAAAAATAACGAGGACATCTTGTTTGGGAATTTTTCATGGAGGGGAGGGAAAATAAGGGAGAAAAATAAATTTATTTTCCCTTCTTCTTTTCATTTTTCTCTATAGTGTTTGGAAATTTTCCTTAAATATAGAAGGAAAATTAATTTTATTTATTTATTTATTTATTTTTCTTCATTATATTTTATATTGAAGTAATATACATGAAATAATAAGATAAATGAATATTTTCTTTTATTTGAATAATTTATTGTTAGAGACAAAAAAAAAAAGTTATAGTATTACATATTTATATTTTTTTATATCATTTTATAATATATTAAGTACTTCATTATTATAATCAATGATAAAAAAAAGTAATTTTATTAGTAATAGTGATATTTTTTGTCTAATCTCTCGTATTTTCTCTCCGTTTTAGAAAAAAAATAAACAATAGAAAATATAAGTTATTTTACTTTCCCTCCTTATTTTCCTTCATTTTTCAAATAAAATAAAGTGAAAATACCTTCTTATTTTCCTTCTTTTCCAAACAGGGTAAAATAACAATAACTCTTTATTTTCCTTCCCCCTATATTTTTCCTCCTCCCAAACAATGGCTAACTATTGGGATATATAGAAAATATGAAAAAAAAAATAAAAAGGTAAAATAAAGAGATATTTCACTTTATCTTGTTTGGAAAGAGAAGGAAAATAAGGAGAGAATATAAAATAATTTTATTTTTTATTATATGTTTTCTTTCAAAACAGAGAGAAAATATAAGAAAGTGCATAAAAAATATTACTATCACTGATAAAATTACTTTTTTTATGCTTGATTATTACAGTGAAGTACTTAATATATTATAAAATGATGTATAAAACATAAAAGCAAGTAATACAATAACTTTTTTTTTCTCATAATATTTTTCAAACTTATTTTCTTTTATTTATTTTATTATTTTCTTTATAATGATTTTTCTTCTGTATTTTGTCTCATGGAGAAAAAATTTCCAAACATTATGAAAAGAAAATAAATTTATTTTTCGTCCTTGACCAAACTGGATATTTTTTTAGTTTTTTTTTTTCAAAATATTTGCTAGTGAAATTATTTTCAACCCCTAAAGTTTAAGAAAATTCAAAATAAGCCCTCCCGTGGAAAGCACTATTTAATCCACGCTCATTTATACGTGGCGAATCCTAATTCGCAAACCTAGATACTCAAGACCAGAAAAAAGAATGATAAAAATCATTAGGCGGGTTTATAACCAACGCTCAAAGCAGACAATTATCCGTTTTCGCCACTCCCGAGAGAACCCCAACTAGAATCTGCCCTTTTCGTAATCAAATCTTTCTCTTTCTATGATTTCAATGGATTTAGGGTTTATGTTGAACTGAAAGGACAGCATTTTCTTGTTCCTTTTTTGGGTGCTAAAAGATGAGTACTGTAGCTACTTTCCCCGGGAATTTCAGTCCTCTGTTGCTGTTATCTTCAAAGTGCATTTCTTGCTCTAATTTAGAGCTTCATTCGCGGCCATTTTTAGCTTGTTCGGTTGTTTCTCTGCGCAAAAGATGGTGTGGTTAAGAGATTTCAAGTTGTACCATAATTAGAGGTAAATTATATTGGGTTAAAGACTGAAACTTGCATTATTTATGTCTAAATCACCAATTTTTTATCATGTGGCACTAAAATTGAATTTTATAAATTATTGCAGAAAAATAATTGCTAAACAATTTTGACGAGTTGTTAGCCGAAAAATTTATTTTTTATAGGTTTATTGGATTATTATGGTATCATAATTTTATTATTAGTTACCTATGATTATATCTTTTGATAAATTGTAGAAAAATTATCGTCAATAATGATATTACAATACAATAATTAGTTACTTACAACCACATTTTTTGTAGCTAGTCAAGAAATGTATATAAAAGTGATTAGTGGTGGAATTTTGATACCATTATAATCTGAAAAATCCATAAAAAATAAGTTTTCCGGCTTGTGAAAATTGGTTGGCGATGACCTTTTTGCAATAATTTTTAAAATTTAGTAATTTTAGTGTTATAAAACAAAAAATTGTGATTTATAAGCAATTAATACAAAGTTCAGTGACCATAGACGTAATTAATCCATTATATTGGTTTTTCTAATGTTTGTACATTGTAGTGCAGTCCTTAGTTGAAAGCTAATTTTAGTGTTCTGAATTTAGGATTCATGAAAAGAGCAATTTTTTGTAGAGTTACAGAGACGCAGACGGAACCAGATAGCAATAATGGTAAGGTAGTGACTTATTGCGCACCTCCTCTTCGCTACTTGCATAATTGTGTGGGCTATTATATATTTATTTTCAAATTTGGATGTTATCTATCTGATTGGGTGAGCTTGTTAACTTCGGGAATATAAGGATATGATTGTGTAGAAGTTATGGTTTCATCAATTGGATTTGGTTTTGCATCCCAATTCTTGAAATCTGATATCTTGCTTTTTATGTGAGATTGAGGAAAATACAAATGGAAAACGAATTCTAGTGTAATTGAGTTTTCCATTTAAGGCCCTTAATTAGGTGCAACTAAGCAGAAGCCTTATTTCTAATGGCTTCAGCTAAGCAGATGTAGGTGCAAAACTCGTGTTTACAATGACTCTATTGAGAATGCTACATCTACCGCTATGTGGTTTTAATTTTGATCAATTTTATATGTCACGAGTTTATGCCCTTCTGGTTATTTTATTTAATTATTATTTTTTTATCTTTTTCTAAATTTTTGGGGGAGGGGCAGGGAGCAGTGGGATTTTGATGCTTTCAAGTGTCATTAGTTTTCTGCAAATGGCCTTGCTCTGATGATGAATTTGGCATTCAATAATTTCATCAGGAAAATGATGGTTTGAATTGTGAATCTGTGTAAATATCTCTGGGAAAAAGAAGAGCATGAAGGAGAAAAGACAGCACATAGCACAGATTCTCTAGGGCAAGTCGATTCCCAGCCTACTTTTTTAAATCAAATGAACAGTGCTGCTGGGGAACCTAATGCTGAAGGTGGCAGTCAGTTTTGCTATTATTTTCATATGACAGTTAGATTTGCATTCAGTAGATTATTTGTATCGCATATTATTTTGAAAATGATTTTCACTCCATTCACATGGCTGTTATTTCTATTGTTTTTCTTTGAATTAGTATACATGCTTTTGCCCCTTCCAGGCAATCTGAAAATAAAGAAACAGTTAATATATTCAAAATAATCACGTATTTAAAAAATACAGTTGTCAAATCATCCTTTAATTTGTTTTTATTTTTTAAAATTGACACATTATGCTTTTGCTTTAAAATTAATTTGGACAACAAAAAACAAATTAAATGATGAACAACTGCCAGCATTATATGGCTTCTGGTCATCATATTGCTCTTACATTTATCAGAGCAAGATTTTCCATGCCACTAAGGTTCTTTTTTTTGGGGGTGGGGCAGGACACAATTGTTCATTCCTTCCAGGTGTGAAGGTGATTATGATAGGCTGTAAGCCTTCCTACATTACGTAAGGATCTTCTTCTAATGCCTTCTTCTTACATCTCTTAATCATTTTCTGAGCAGCCCCGGCAACTGGATGAATCATTTAGGATTCCTAAGGGAACAATCGATATTCTAAAGGACATATATTTGGCAATCTTTTTTTGTGACAAGCCAGGGTCCATATGAGGTGAGCCAACATGGATATTATAGCTCTTATCTAGAGTCTGAAAAGCAATAAAAACAAATAGAGTTCCTATTTAGATTGGAAATTCTGGTTGATGGTGGAGATCTTATTTAAGTTATTCTCCTTTCTCTAACCATTTTATGAAATTGAATAATTCTTCAGATGGGACCAATGAATCCAGTAAAACAGAAAACAAAAATGTTTGCTTTCTGTGTCTATCTACTATTCACTATTTTTGTTGTTTGTAATTTAAATCAGTGGTTTAGCTGATTTACCTTTTAGAGTGGGGTCTTGTTTAAAGGAAATCTGAGACGGCAGACTGCTAAAAGCTATGAGAAGATATCAAAGAGGATGCAGGTGTATATTTGCATCAATCTCTATATATATTTTTCCCTTTTAGACATTTTATGAAGTTATCCTTGTCAAAGCTCATTATCTGCACAATCCTTCCACAGGATAAATTTGGAGATGAGTATAAGCTTTTCCTTCTAGTTAACCCAGAGGATGATAAACCAGTGGCAGTTGTTGTTCGACGAAAGACCTTGCAGCCAGAGACAACAGGTATTTTTTCAGCTCTCATGCAGCAGACTACTTGTTCTAAAATTCCCTATCCAGAATAAAAGACAGAAATTAGGCCGTGGGAACTTTTGGTTCTAAATTTAATGGCTTTTGTGATATTTATGTAGCTGTCCCAGAGTGGTTCGCAGCTGGTGCTTTTGGACTTGTTACAATATTTACATTACGTCTCCGAAATGTGCCTGCATTACAATTCAACTTATTGTATGTACTTTCTTTATCTATGTTTCTTTACCGCATTAAGATTGACACGAGTTATGTTTTCCCTAAATCTATGTGATAAAATATCAGTTTATTTTCTATCCTTTTCTCCCCTTTCAATTTATTTGTTGTTTGAGTTACTTGTTTAGCTGCATGTCTACTAGTGCTAGATACTATTGCTATGTCTTTTCATGGTTCTTTCAGATATCTCTTTAAAGCAAATATGCCAACATATCTCTGCTAAGTCCACTTCTCATGGAGAATTCCTTCTCTCCCTCTCTGTTTTTCTTTCCTCATTCAAGTTCTTGATCTTGTAATAAAATTACCTGTTTGTAACATAAGTTTCATTAATTCTTTTTATCTTTATTCTTTCTTTTCCTATTTTGTCTTGGTGGTCTGTAATGCACCTTATTTTTATTATTATGGGTTGAACGTTAACATATAAAATGCCCGGATCAACTTTTGACAATCCCGAGCTATTAAGCAATGGTCTGCCTGGAGCTCTTGTGACTACACTTATTCTGGGGGTATATGAATTCAGCCACATTAATTGCAAAAAGAAATCATGTGAAGCTGGGGGTACCATATTTTGTTTCAAGTTGGCAGCTGAAGTATACTGTTTCATGTAATGATTCCTGATGAGAAAAGATCGTTTTCTATTTATACTTCTGGCTTCCAGCCAGATTAACTCTGGGGACTGGGCCATTATTACTTCCTATGTTCTCAATAAACATATATGCAAGGTCTAATGAATTGCATTTATGCAGATAAGCTCTTTTGGTGCTATTACAAGGATAATAAACATTGTGCCCAAACGTGAAGATCTGCTTAAGGTTGCAGCAGCAGGACCTTTAGCTGGATTTTCCTTTGGTCTTGTTCTTTTTCTTGTTGGATTCATCTTTCCACCAAGTGATGGTGTTGGTCTCATTGTTGATGCTTCTGTCTTTCAGAAGTCGTTTCTCGCTTGGGGTATAGGTAAGGCCTTCATATTGCACGAAGACACTTATTTTGCTCCTATATTCCGCTATAGTTCGCCATTGTGGTTTTATGCCCAAAAATGTATTTATGCATACTTTAAATTGCTTCCATAGATTAGGAGGCAGATGATATTGACTTGAGCTTTTCTCTTTCTTTTCAGCTAAACTCATTCTAGATAACGCACTCAAGGAAGGCACTCCCATATCTGGTAACCCACTTGTGAAATGGGCGTGGGCTGGACTGCTTATTAATGGCATTAATAGTATCCTTGCAGGAGAGCTTGATAGAGGACGGCTCTCTTTTGCCATATGGGGAAGAAAGGTATGTTATGCAAAGTTTAAAATGATTAACACAACTTTTCAATGTTTAAGCTTAGTTCGTTGATGTCAGCGGTGAAGTCAAGACTCCTAAATCAAGAAAAATAAAAAGCTAGAAGCCTATGTCACGGAATGTAAAAATAGACTTTCAATGACTTTTACAGAAGACAAATCTTAAAAACTGATATAAATTTATATATTATTACATACATTTTAAAAAGTTAAAAGGTAAAATAATTGCCCATATTTAACTAAATGTGGCTCCACCACTAGTTGATGCTGTTGTGGAATGCTTGCATTTATGTGTTCACCAAGCTGCAACAGAACCCTTGAGACCTCCGGTTCATTTCCTGAACGTGAATGGAAAAACCACAAAAAGGAAAGAAAATGCAACAGTAACCTAGTTTTTTGTTTGACAGGCTTCATGTTTCTTCACAGCTTTTCTCAATTGTCCTGCTAGGGCTATCTTCGCTGTTCAATGACGTTGCATTTTAGTGGGTAGTTCTGATATTCTTCTTACAAAGAGGGCCAATTGCTCCTCTCTCAGAGGAGATATACTTAGGTGTTTTGGTTTTGCTTTTAGGATTACTGGTATGTCTACCGTACCCTTTTCCTGTTGTAGATGAAGCCCCTTACAAATTTCTAATGATACAATTCATCATACTCCGTCCAAACCCATCTCACATCAACTCAGATTCATGCGAGTAGGATTTTTGCTTAGGTAAATCTTTGCCACTATATATGTATATATGTTAATATCATATGAAAAAAGGTTATCCACAAGGAAATCGTGAAATTAAAATTATTTAAAATCCTTTGAAGTGACTATTGTGATTGATTTGGACAAAGGGAAATTAAAAAGTGAAAGGATTGAACACCAGCCATACCCTATCCTATCCTATCCAAAGCTAATAGACTTGAATGTGAAGAACTTGAAAATGCTAACTTGGTAAAAGATAGCCAAGAGATTGGAACTTGAGATCCCTTCCATTAAAAATGAAAGTATAAATCAATCTACCTTTTTGGCATAGTGGTACCATATACTGGTTAATTTTGTATTGTACCACATGCACACAAAAAAAAAAAATTAATAATAATAATAATAATTTAGAAAAAAATATAATATGGGCAATTAACTTATGGTCTAATTAATCCAGTGTGAAAATTCAGTTCAAGGAAAATCAAATGTATATTAGATTGACTTATAATTGAGATATTGAAAATAAAGCGTTAATTTTCCATTTTTTTTGTACATTTATTTGGATGAAAGCAACTATCACAATTTTATTATTTTTTTGGGCGAATATCATAGTTTTATTATTAATTTGGTCTCTAAAAAATAATTTTTATACGAGTATATTTAATAGAAAATGTAAGAAATTGATTGAGGGCAGCTCAATTGATACACCAAAGTGACGGAATGTATTGATTTCAATATTTAAAAAGAAAAGACGTAAGAAACTTGTCCGCTCGCTTCCAAAAGGAATCTAAACAAACTCTCAGTACCTTCAGAACATCACAGGTGAATTTTGAGAAACCAATAAAAGAGATTTGGGATTCCTTTTTTCGTTATTAATAAAAAGTTCACATTTCTCCTAAATTATTACGTCATAATAATTACTAAGTTTTTGCCATTTCTATTTACGTTATAAACATATACAGGATTACGACAATTTCACTTTTTTTTTTTCCAAAGCATGAACTTCACTTTACTTCAATTATTCATTTTGTCTTCTTATTTTATTTTCTTAATTATCCAATGTCAGTAATTACAGTTTCATATGGGAATTTCATTGTGATCATGTATCAATTGTTGCTGTTGAGTTTTTTTTTTTAATTCAAAACATAAGGTGATCCAGAACCATACAAAATTTTAAATTCAATATTTAGGTTATGAAGGGTATTAAATTCAATCTTTAGTCAATAAACTTTGGCTTAAAAATGATAATAAAGTTTTAAGTTCGAATTTCGAGAATGAATATGATATCAGCATAAGATAGAGATGGCAACGGATACATATTTAGAGGTACTTGTATCCATCTGAACTCATTTAAATCCTAATGAATACCTACATCTATCCTAATAAGTAACTCTATTAGGGTTTTAGAATAAGTTTGAGTAGTAATATTCAAACTATCACGGGTTTGGATAGAGTACGGATAGAGACTCTCGGATTTCTGCTACCTATTTATATATATATATATATATATTGAATATAATAATATAATTAATCTTTTTTTGTGTGTGTTTTTAGTGGTTGATAAACTATAAATGTAATGGTTGAAAATTTTAAATATAATTTTTTTTATCAAAATGAACAATATTTAATTTTATTGTTTTAATGATATATTTATACAACTATTTTAATTTGAATGTGCTAAATTAGATTTTGTGTTTTATTTTGTTTATTTTATTTGATGTTATAGTAATTTATGGTAAATTGTTTGTATATATTTTAATTTTTTATTATTTAGTTAGTTATAATTTTATTTTAAATTTTTAATGGTAGGTAATCAAGTTTAAGACATATACGAATATTAATATTATAATTTTAAATAAATTTGGAAAGAATTCGGATAACAATATATATAATCGAATTCAAGTATAACATTTTTTTGGGAAGAAATCCAAATATAGTAATGTTTTTATATATGTTCCTGAAAATAGAAGAAAATGGACAAAATTCACATGATATGGAAATATATGGTATCCCTCTACTCATTTATAAATTATGGGTAAACACCACACATCTTTTATCATAGATTTTACAGAAGAAAATTAACCAAAGATGTGTAACAGTTGCCCTCCTCACATTCTTCTTGTAACCTTTCCCGGTCAGGGCCACATTAACCCTACTCTCCAACTAGCTAAGCGCCTCCTAGCCATCGGTGTCGCCGTCACCTTCTCCACCAGCGCCGGCGCTGAACGTCGAATGGCCAAAACCGGCATCCCTAATTCCTTATCTTTTGCTCCCTTCTCCGACGGCAACGATGATGGGTTCAAACCCGTCCAGAATTTTCAAGATTACATGTCCGGCCTCAGGCTTCATAGCTCACAATCTCTGCGTCAGCTCCTGATGAAATCCGCTGATGATCAGAGTAACAATTCTCATCCTTTCACTTGTGTAGCATACTCCTTGCTTATGCCTTGGGTTGCTGTGTTGGCCAGAGAATTTCACCTCCCTTCTGTGCTTCTGTGGAGCCAACCTGCCACTGTGTTTGATATCTATTACCATTACTTCAATGGCTATGGTGATGAGATAGAGAAGAATATCAATAATTCTTCATTCTTGCTTCCCTTGCCTGGGTTGCCCCCTCTTGCTAGTCGCGATCTTCCTTCTTTCTTTATTCCTGATAATACAAATCAGTATTCTTTTGCATTCCCAATTCTCAAAGAGCATCTAGAGATGCTTGATGGAGAGACCAATCCAAGAATACTTCTTAATACTTTTGACGAATTAGAATATGGTGCTTTATATTCAATCAATAAGTACAAATTGATAGGGGTTGGTCCTTTGCTTCCATCTGCATTTCTTGATGGAGAAAATCCATCTGACTCTTCTTTTGGAGGCGATCTTTACAAATTCGAAGACTCCAAGCATAATTACATTGAATGGCTTAACTCAAAGCCTGAATCTTCAGTGATTTACATATCTTTTGGAAGCATCACAGAAGTATCCGAGAGGCAAATGGAAGAAATGGGAAGAGCATTGCTAGAAATTGGGCGTCCATTTTTGTGGGTTGTGAGGGAAAATTCAAAAGGAGTGATGATTGATCATAGAAAAGAATTAGAAGAAAAAGGGAGGATAGTGCCATGGTGTAGTCAAATAGAGGTATTATCTCATACTTCAATAGGTTGTTTTATGACACACTGTGGTTGGAATTCAACAACAGAAAGCTTGGCTTGTGGGGTGCCTGTGATAGCATTTCCACAGTGGACTGATCAGCTAACAAATGCAAAACTTGTGCAAGATTTCTGGAAGACTGGGGTTAGAGTGGATGCTGATGAAGAAGGGGTTGTTGTTGCTGAAGAGATTAAGAGGTGTTTGGATTTGGTGATGATGGGAGATGGAGACATGAGAAAAAATGCCAAGAAATGGAAGGTTTCAGCAAGAGATGCTGTTAAGGAAGGTGGTTCTTCTCACAACAATCTTAAGGCTTTTGTCCAAACAATGTCTTGCGTGGAAGAGATTGCAGCTCAAACAGACAAAATTTATTTAGATATCGATTCACAGATGTAGTTAGTTAGTCCAACGTATATCGATTTTAAAGCAAAATATTCCAAAACTAATTATATGGTGGAGCTCTACCTTCCTTTGCTTTCTTATTTTCATTAAAAAAATGAAGAATGGGATTATATAAATTAAAAATCGTGCTTTTTTGGTTTTTATTTGCGGTTTATGAATTTTTTAATTTGCCTCTTTTTTTTTTTTCTATTTAAATCTTAGCAATCTAGTATTCGTACAATTCAATTATATAATGTTATACATGTATATTAATGATTATAAGAATAAAATAATTAAATATATATTACGATATAATTATAAATTAGTTTACATATTAATATGAGTCTAATTAAAAATTAATGCATTGAGCAAAAGGTCAATAATGGTTTGCCCCCATGCTATGCTGATCATAAAAGTATGCACTTTACCCAAGTACTACTTAGTTTACATATATATATATATCTCCTTTTTCATAAGTTTAGATTTCCTTAATTCCACACTTTTTTTTTGTCACTAAGTAATTTGGATTTATATCACTGAATTAGATAAGGTTTAAACTTCAATAAAATTATCTATCATACAATTATTAATTAATACTTTGTCAGTTCTTATGATATCACGAAAATTTGAGAGCTTAATATACTAAAAATTTAAAAAGTACTTGAAATATATATCAACATTCAATTTGTAACTAAGCTAAATTAAATTGCATGTCACTTGCCAAATTAATATGAATGGTTATTCTTCTTTTGTATATTAACAACGTGGGATTTTTATTGCAACCTAATTAAATCTGATTTATATATTCAAATGAATCAATAATTTTTTTTTTATAACAGATTAAGGCCAAAAATAAATAATACACCCGATAAATCAACTAAATTGGCATTACCTTAACATTTTTTATCATTCACTTGAGCTCAAATGAATCAATAATTTATCATTATATATGTTAAATTTAGACATCTCTCTTCTTTTGAATTTATTTTTGAAGGTGAGTTTATTTAAAATTTATTTTCAACATAATATAATCGGAGCTAACTTTTACGATATTGGGCCACCTATACGTGTTCATCTTCATTAATTCCAGCTAGCAAAGTCAGTCTAATTATTATTATTATTATGAAATATTTGAATTTTGAACGTACACAACTTACATTTTGCATAACTTCCTTTTATATTAATTATCTCCTTTTATTATAATTTATTCACATAAATAAATTTATAATTCATGGTATATACATGCCAATTTTTAAACTTATAAATAGAGATTTGGAGTATGAACAAAAGAGATGCGAAGATATTCTTTCAATTCTATATTTTCTTCTTCATTTGTCTTCTTACTTTATTATTCATTTTTTAGTTACTTTTATTTATTTTTATAATACGTTATTAGTATGATTTCTCTCCACAAGATAATAATATAGGTTTTGTTTATAATTTTTATCTACCACAATTAATAATAGCGAATAAATTTGATAAATTATTGCATGTAAAAATGGTTTCTTATTTATTTTCAATTTATATTATGTTTGATATCTATGATCATGAGAAAAGTTTTATATATTATAAACTTCTCTATTTTTTATTTGTATGTTTATATCTACGATCATATCTATCTCCATATTCTATTATGTTATATATATGATTATAATGAATTTATCTTCTCTTTTATATTTATATATTTTATGTTATATTTTATATCATATCTTATGTTATTAATATATTAATATTTATGTATATTGCATCATTTCTAGATTATATATTTTATATCATTTTTTATTAGTGAACAAGATAATGAAACATTTGAGAATATTTTAATATTAGAAAATTTTTCAATAGTCCTATTATATTAGTATTTGTTGTGTTGAAATTATTATTATTATTATTATTATTATTATTATTATTAACATTTATTCTTTAACTTTTCATGTTGAATGGTTTTAGTGATTGTCAATAATGTGAGTTTTTTTTGGATATAGAGAGACAATTTTATTGGAAAATAATCTAATATTAATAATTTGATATTTGATAATAATTTCATATTTCTCTCTCTTTATAATAAAAATTTAAATAATAGTATTAATAATTTGATTAATGTATTTGTAAATGTGCCTTTAAAATATTTAATTGGACCTAATAAATTGTAATAAAATGACCTTTGGTATTTATAATTAATTGAAATTAAAATATTAAATGAGAATTATTAAGTGATTTTTATTAATTGATATGCATATATTACAATATATACATATTATGTTATAATTATGATTATTTAATATATATGTATATATTTGTTTATTTAATTAATATTTAATTATTTGTTTTGTCATAATGTTAATTATAAAGTTTGCAAAAGTTTATAATTTATGATATTAGTAAAAATAAATCATATTTGTCATGAAAATTGGATGTTAAAGTTTACCTAGATACGAATGATCTTGGTAATACTAATAAATAAAGAATTCAAAAATTTAATCATGATAAGGCTAAAACCTAGATTTTCCTTCATCATCATCTTAATGAATGATTAAAATATGATTATCTCACAATGAAAGATCCTTTTGTTCCTTGAAACAATTTGAATATTTTTTTAATTGGATATATACTTGAAGTATACCAAAACATTTAAAATAATTTAAATATTTTGTAAATTGAATATGTACTGGAAGTACATCAAAATTTAGTTGATTAATATCAGGACTCACTGAAGTAGAAAATAAGGTATGTATTAAAAAAAAATTGTACATATCAAGATGATGACTTGCTTTTGATTAATTGGGTAAGACGCACTCAGATGTTGCACATTTTTTAAAATAAAATAGTTAGAAAATTGATTCATAAAAATGCCCAAAATAATAATAAAAAAAAAGAGTGAAGCATCCATATTATGGAAGAAAGTTTATGAAATTTTTTTTTTCATTTATGCTTAAATGCAATATTATAATTTTTTTGATTATGTTTATTTAAAAATTATTTTTTTAATTTGTGTGATAAAATAATATATATTTTTTTATAATTACTTATTGCAATTTTTTTTTCTTAAGAAACATAGATTTTCATCACTTATCGAGAGATTTCAAGAACAATAAGAAAAATATATGCTTAGTAGATAGTGTAACAACACATATTATATTGAAAAATAGAAAATATTTTTCTAATTTAACTATGATGGAAATAAATGTTAGTACAATATCAAGTTCTACAAACTTGATAGAAAGCTCTAAAAGAGCTCATATTCTCTTAAGTAATGAAGCAAAATTCATAATTGATAATGTTTTATTATCAATTAAATCAAAGAGGAATCTATTAAGTTTTAAGGATATTTTTTTACAAGCATTTTTTAATTTTATTAAGCAAAGGGGAAAAAACACCTTAATCAAGGATTAAGGTGATGAAAAAACTCCAACCTAGAACTAAGTAAAAAGTTAGAGCAAGACAAATCATTACCTTAAGCGAAAGAGCTAAAAACAAAGAAAAATATAAGCCATTAAAGACCTATCCTTTTCCTATTATACCAGAACTTTATAGTAGTAGAATCAAAAAGAAAAGAGTTCATATCATAAGGAAAACTTGGGAAGTTTGAAGGACATACATCATAATGGGTACTATATTGAGACTTGTTATCACAATAGTGTGAAATATCTTTATATTACATCAACAGTCTCAAATGGAAAATGAATTTTGGAAAGGTTGTCCATGTTATCTTCTAGTTTGTACTACACCAAAATTAGTACAATTGAAGCACGTACAATAATAAATCAGAAGTTTATTGATAGAAATATTTTTACTGTTTGGCATGACCGGTTGGATCATCCCAGGTCAACTATGATGGGTAGAATAATTGAGAATTTAAATGAATATCCTTTAAAGAACCAGAAGATTCTTCAATTCAATGAATTTTCATATGTTGTTTGTTTTCAAGGCAAATTGATTATTCGACGTTCATTAACAAAAGTCATATTAGAATTCCCTGCATTTCTAAAAAGAATTCAAGGTGGTATATGTGGGCTCATTAATCAACCATGTGAACCATTTAAATACTTTATGGTAATGATGCAAGCTGGCATCCCACATCGGCTGCCCTTGCACTGACCAGTCTGCTTATAAGGGTCTGGGCTCCTCTCCCCTAACAGCTAGCTTTTAGGGGCGGATATGGGCTTAGGCCCCTATGGGCCTCCAATATGGTATCAGAGCCCATAGTAAGCTGTTTCATAACACAGTTAATGCAGTAGAAGAGAAGTATGCAACATCAATATGTCAGATTCAAGGTTAACGCGTTCAGACTCATCCATGTCTACGTCTTCACTTTCTTTACAGCCTTCTACTTCTTCCCATCTATCTCATCTTTATGAGCTTTCTTTCATTCCTGATGATCAAAAAGTTCAGGAATCCAACCTTCCTCTTCTTAATCCCTACCATACTTTCCAGAAGCACAAATCTTCATTCACCACCACCATAAAGTCTTTAATTAGACAAAACCCTTCCTCAGTTCATGAATATGTCCAGTCTTCTTCCTTTGATAATTGTCCAATCAAGGGAACTGGAGAAGAACAGTTCATCACTCTGGAAATTCCTACTGAATTGCCTGCTCAGTGGCAAAGGAATGGATTCACTCACATCCATTTTGGAGCAATCCGTCTTGCTCTCACCTATCATGGACGCAAAGGCCTTCCTGTTGTAGCCAGAATAGCACTTCTGGATACAAGATTTCTGGAATACCAACATGCTGTTGTTGGTACAATCCAGATAACCCTTAATGCTGGTACAGTCCTATGCACCTTCTATCCCAACTTCAACATAAGGTTGCGAGATCCTCATACTTTCCATACTCTGAAGGTTCAAGTACAGATTTCAGGAGTTCAGAACGTAGCTACCACCGACATAGCTACTCTTCACTACCAAATGATCTACCGAGTACAAAATCATGCTATGGATCTTAGTATCCCAGCTTCAGAAGATGCCTTCAGCATCACGGTAGACTCCACTCAAGTTCCAAAGGTAGTCCAGATTCCCAAACAACTCAACATGGATGATCTTCTTCAGATCTTTCCTCACTCATGGTTGACAAATTATGAGCTCTTACATCAGAAGAAAGAGCCAGTCAGTTCTACCAAGCCAGTGTTTATCAAACACAAGGATGGTACTGTCAAGACACAGTTCCTTCCTCCAGATGAAGATACCTCTCAGGCTTCTACGCCTCTTGAGTTTTCTACTCAATTCATGATGCAACCGGTATACCCACAAAAAGAAATACCGATTGTAGCTTTCTCACTTACTGCACAGCCAATCTATGAAGCAAAGAATGGAGATCACAAGTATTTTGATATTTGTGACTGTGATGATTGTTATGCAGATCGAGTTGCAGATGAAGACAGAGAATTCACCTCTAAGTCTTCAAGGAGAAAAAAAAAACCTCAGCAATGTTCCTCTGAGAATGCCTTTCATAACAGGTATGATAAAGGAGATCCGTCTATTGGTCTCTTGGGTGAACCCTTAAGTAAATACGACTATGTCGTTTCCTATTCAGCACCTTCCCACTATACAAATCCTTTAACCAACCCGTCACCTCCTCCTTCATGGGGTGATGATTTCCCAGAAGATAAACCTTCTCCTCCTCCTAGACCATTACCCTGTTACCAAATACCTCCAAAACCATAAATTCCCTTACCTTGTTATCAGTCAGTCATAAAACCAAAAGACCCTTTACCTCCACCTATCCCGATGATAGCCATGTATCAGCCATCGTCTCCTTCTTCCTATAAAGCAGACTTTCCACCTCTTCATGACCACACTGACCCTGTAACCCATGTCAAAATGACACCATATGTTCATGCAACTACTGTTACACCTGAGGGTACTCCTAAACAAATCACTCCTGCAGAATCAGTTCTTAATTGGCAAACTCTGAATGCTACTGTACAAAATATAGTGCTCCATCGCATTGAAAAGAAAGTTAATTATGTTTCAAGTCGCATCTCTGCTATGCAGACCCAGCAAAGTTCACAGTTTGATGCCCTGTACAAACTTTTGGCACAACTTGAACAGAAACATACAGCCTTAAATGCAGATGTTATGCGGATGATCTCAACACGCATGTATGATGCAACTTTTGATGCCAAAGCTGTTAAACTTCAACAGTTGGAACAAGAAATCAGTTCTCTCTGGCAAGATCTCAAACGAGACTATCTCAGTAGTCCGTCTTCCTATGCAGATCCATTAGGCTTGTTCGTAAACATGCAGCCTCCAATTTCTCATCAGCCTGTTTACATAACTGCCTTAAGGAATCAACCCTCTCAAGCAGAAATGGAACGACTAGGTCTTGCATCAGAACTATTCTATAAACAGTTTATAGAACAAATGAATCTCGGCCCAAGTACTATTCCAAAGCCCAAACCCAGTACTTCAAATGCTACTGTTCCTCCAACAATAAGCCCATCAGCAAAGACTACTCCTAGTCCGGCCCCTGCACCGCCAAAGACCACAGGTCCTCCTCCATCTCTTATGGTCCAACAACAATTACAAGGCCAACCTGTTTCATAGAAAAACCCAATAACCTCTTTTCTTGAAACCCAAGCCTTACATACCATGCCTACTGTTACCGAACCATACCAGGACATTTCTTACCTTTCCTGTTCTGAAAATTCTGATTCAGACCCTGAATTACCAGATGATGTTTTTGATCCCAAATACTTTCATCCTACTCAGTTTATGGCTGACCCAACTTCAGCACAAAGTGGTACTACTAGTGGACAACAGTATACCATAGAAGAACCTCCCGATGATGAAGAAATAGGAACCAATACTCCTGGTACTGGAGTAGAGGCTCATAGATCCTGATCATAGCTTTTTGAAACAGTGAGGGCGCCACTTTGAGACCAAAAGGCATGACAGTCCATTCATAGTGATAGTTGGGAAACCTGATATTTGCAAATTATTTGCACAAATAATTAAATTTCGTTCACAATTTCTAAATTATTCAATTAAGTCCATACATCTTGATAATACAGGTGAATTTACATCTCAACTTTTTATTGATTATTGTATGCAACTTGGAATAACCTTTAAAAGGCCAGTTGCCTATGTTTATACACAAAATGGTCTTACATAATTATTTATTAAACGTCACCAATTAATAGTAAGATCATTACACTTGAGAACATAACTCCTCATCTCAACTTGGGGACATGCTATTTTGTATGCAACAATACTAATATGCATTAAGCTAACATCATATTATAAGTTTTCTCCATTGCAATTGGCTTATGATCATGAGCCAAATATTTTCTATTTAAGAATTTTTGGATGTGCAATTTATGTTCTATTGCTTCACCACAACGCACTAAAATGAGACCTCAAAGAAGGTTGAAAATATATATTGGATATGAATATCCTTCTATCGTTAAGTATCTTAAATCGTTGACTGGTAATTTATTTACAGTATGGTATGCAGATTATTATTTTAATGAGACACTTTTTCTATCATTAGAGAAAAAAACAAAGCAGCTGAATCATAAAATTATATATAATACATCATCTTTAACAATCTAGATCTTCGTACTAATTAATATAAGCAAGAAGTATAAAGAATAATAAATTTATAAAATTTGAGAAATCAATTGTCTTATGCATTTAATTTCAGCATTTACTGACATTAAGAGTGTGACTACATCACATATACCAGCTACAAATGTTCTTGCTCGAATTGATGTCTCCGTAGGACAACTTGTTGTAGCTAATGAGTCTAAAGCACGCCTGAAGAGTGGTAGACCAGTTAATTCCAAAGATAAAATTTCTAGAAAAAAAAGGAGCTAGTCAACAAGATGACTTAGTTGAAGAGACAAAAATTACTGAATAGTCTAATGACATAACAACAAATATATCTTTAGAAAAGATTCAGGTACCTGAAAATGACAATAATGAAGAGATCTCAATAAGTTATATCATTACAGGCAAAAGATAAAATCGAGAGAAAATAGTTGTTGATGACATCTTTACTTATAATGTATCAATTAATATTATTGAGGAAAATAAGGATCTAGAGCAAAAAACAATTGAAAAATGTCAAAATAGAAGTGATTAGCCGAAATGGAAAGATGCAATACAGGCTAAATTAAATTCACTTAATAAACGTGAAGTTTTCAGGCCAATAGTTAAAAAATCTAAAGGTATACAACCCGTCAAATACAAATTAGTATTTGTGAGAAAACGAAATGAAAATAATGAAGTTGTAAGATAAAAAGCAAGATTGTAGTACAAGATTTTTCACAAAGGCCTGATATTAATTATGAACAAATATATTCTCCTGTGTTGAATACAACAACTTTTCGATACCTTATAAGTCTTGCAGTATATGAAAGACTTGATATGCGTCTTATGAATGTTGTTACGGCCTATTTATATAGTAATCTTGATAGTGATATGTATATGAAAATCCCTTCAGGATTTAAAATGCCTAAATTGTAAAACACAAAATCTTTAGATATTTATTCTATCAAGTTATAATGATCATTATATGACATAAGATAATCAAGACGAATGTGGTACAATTGTTTGAGTAAATACTTGTTAAAAGATTGATATAAAAATGATCTTATCTGCCCATGTATTTTCATAAAGAAATCAGAAAATGGATTTGCTATTGTTACTATATATGTTGATGATTTAAATACTACTAGAACTCTTGAAGAGTTTGCACGGGCAGTTGATTATTTGAAGCATGAATTTGAAATGAAATTATTTTAAAAAAATAAAATTGTCTTAGTTTACAAATTGAGCATTTAGCTGATGAAATTTTAGTGCATCAATCGGCTTATATAGAAAATGTTTTTAAAAAATTTTATATGGATAAAACATATTCATTGAGTACACCAATGATTTGAAGGTCACTTGATGTGAAAAATTATCTTTTTCGACTTCGAGAGAATGAAGAAGAAATTTTTGGTCATGGAGTATCATATCTTAGTGCAATTGGTACATTAATATATTTTGCTAATATTACATAACCTGATATAACATTTTTCGGTAAGTTTATTGACAATATATAATTCTTCTCCAACATAAAGACATTGGAATGAAGTTAAACATATTTTTCGTTATTTCCAATGAACATTTGATTTGATATTATTTTATTCAAATAAATCTGCATCAAAACTAATTGGTTATGCTGATGCAGAATTTTTATCTGACTCACATAAAACTCGATTCCAAACATGTTATGTTTTTATGAGTGATGAAATTGTTATTTCATGGCGATTAACAAAACAAACTTTGACTGTAATATCTTCAAATCATACTGAAATAATTGCAATTCATGAAGCAAGTTGAAAATGCGTATGGTTGACATAAATGACGCATTATGTTCGAGAAACAAACGGTTTATCTGTCAATAAAAAAACTCCTATAGTGTTATATAAAGACAATGCAATATGTATAGCACAATTAAAAGGAGGTTACATTAAAGGAAACCGGACAAAACATATTTCTCCTAAGTTATTCTTCACGCATGATCTTGATAAAAGTGGACAAATCGATGTTTAACAAATCCGATCAAGTGATAATCTGACAGATTTATTCACAAAACCTTTACTCACTGCAACATTTGAAAAGTTGGTGTGAGACATTGGAATGTATAGACTTAGAGACTTGAAATGATATCTTTATGAGGGGGAGAAAATACGCATTGTACTCTTTTTATTGACTAAGGTTTTGTCTCACTGAGTTTTCCTAGCAATATTTTTAACGAGACAACTTTATATGCATATTATACAAGAAATGTACTATTTTTCTTTCACTAGTTTTTTCTTCCCACAAGGTTATTCCTAGTAAAATTTTAATAAAATATGTTCTTATTAATGGATATCCAATGAAGAGTGTTATGAAATATTTGAATTTTGGATGTTCATAACTTCCATTTGCATAACCTCCTTTTGGATTAATTGTCTCCTTTTATTATAATATATTCATGCAAATAAATTTATAACTCGTGGCATGTGAATACCCATTTCTCAACTTATAAATAGAGATTTCGAGTTTGAACAAATATGAAGATATTCTTCTAATTCTATATACTATTCTTCGTTTGTCTTTTTACTTTATTCTTCATTTTTAGTTGCTTTTCTTTTAATTTTTATAACTTTATTATTATTATTATTATTTGTTGCTTGATTTTGAAATAAAAATTTTTATGAGTTTAACTTAAAGGCGAAAATGTTGGGGGTTGTTTCCCCTGTACTCACTTCCAGGACAAATCTAAAAACAAATTAACAGTCACTGTCATTCAACTAATAAGTTTTAGGTTAATAGTAATAATCTAGTGATTATACGATTGTCAGATTTTAAATTTCCAAAATACTAATAAATTAATTTTAGTTTAATGGTAATAATTTGGTTACTACAATTGTGAGATATTAAATTTAAATATTTAATTAGTCGAATTCTTTATACTAAAAAATATCATTCAAAAAAATGTGAAATTTGAGAACTCCTAAAACAAATTTGGATTCCTTTTGACATTAGCCTAAATTATAACAAGTTTCACATTTCAACTAAAAGTATTATGTCATATTAATTGAGAACTTTTTGTCCACGTTATATACAAAGCAGGCTATAAGATTAGCATTTGTACCACGTACGAACTCCTTAATTCTATTATACAGTTTCATTTCACAGTCTCATCACTAATATCTCTAAAGCCATCAACAACTTTGCATGGGAAATTGTTAGTAGAATTAAAATATAACGGATTATTATTTTAAAATGGTGTGAATGAATTGACATGAAACATTTTTAGCTTAATCAGAGATTTTAAGTTCTAACTCTACATATGCAGCCATCTTAAAATTTTTATAATAATATTTTTCTGCCGAATATAATTAGTTTTAGTTGGTTAATGAAGACATTTGTGGTTTAAAAAGAAAAACAAAAGTTGTATAACAGATGATTAATGTTTTACTAGTGGATATCATTTTATTATTTGTGTCATGTCATTATCACGTATGAATCACAATTTTTTTTTTTTTTAAGATAGTGAGGTTGATTGATTGTAACTGATAATGAAAAATTTTAAAGTGTTTAGTCCAAATATAATAGTAGATATAAAATTTAAATAATTTTTTAGAAATATAATATTATTTATGTATATTCATATTTATTTATTATATAAAAATTAATACTAATAGATTGATGAAATCATAATTTAGAAACGAAAGTATTTTTAGAAGGGTAACTTCAACACTTGATTCACAAAATTTATCAAACAGATAACTGTTGGCAGAATATATAAGATTTCAACTGCTTACTTTCAACAGTAATTTTCTATTTCATTACTTAACAAAATTAATTAATGCTTTCTTTTTATGGGATGTATTGTTAGATGAGGCAAAAATAAAAAAGAGAAACCATATGATATGGATATTGCTTTCCATTTTCACTAGTTATTTTACAGTTCATTTTAAGATTCTTATGGTAATTTGTTTGGATGAAATTTATAAATTAATTCACATAAATTAAACTAATAATCAATAATTATATAAAAAAATAGTATTTAATTATAAAATAAAAAATATTTCTTTTTATGTTATAATTCATTATTGATTTGATTTTAAAATAAATTTATAAATCATATTTAAATAAAAAATTTGTATCTTAAAAATGGAACGTGTGTTATACAATCTTGTTCAAGAAGGATATCATGTCTTCGTTGCACTTTGGTGCAAACTCAACATGTTTTTTTATGAAGATAATATATAGAGGTGTAGATTACCTTGCTAATTATATTTTATTTTAATTCATTAGGAAACTCACTGTTTTGTGAGCTATATAATAGAGATAGTTATTTCCATATACTCACCATAAAAATATTAATTTTCTACTAATATTGGTAGATAATAGTGAGAAAATACAAATTAAAAACTTCTAATAATTTTTATAAATAAAAATATCAATTAAGGCAAATCAATTCATCTCTTAATTTTCTACTAATATTGATGGATAATAGTGAGAAAACACAAATTAAAAACTTCTCATAATTCTCATAAATAAAAATATCAATTAAGGCAAATCAATGATCAGACTCTAAATTTTAATAGAGGTGTAAAGGATTTTTTGGACTTTCCTATGGAAATTTTGCCGTACATAAGAGATAGTGGAATTTATGATTTAAATGTAGTTTCATTATAGGAAAAATAATTATTTTTTCTCCAAGATTTTGATATATTATATTAGTAACTTATAAGATTTAAAATTTATATAATTACTCATCTCTGTTTTTTCTTTATTAAATTATATTGTCATTCAGTTAAATTTTAAAATATTTAGTACTATTAGTCAATAAAAATATTCTATTTTACTAAAAGATACTAGTATAATAGGTAAAATTTTAGAAAATATTGATACAATAGATTAAACTTGTGAATTAATAGTATAATAAGTTAAACTTGAAAGATAAATAATAATTTTCTCTTAGCTATATCACTACAATATAACGTATTTCTAATAAAAAATTTAATAGAAAAACTTATTAATAAAATATAATAAAATAAAGAAGTCAAATTATATAATTTTTTAATCTCATAAATTACTTATTAGTATTATAAATCAAATTTCAAGAGCTAAATAATAATTTTTTATTCTTTATATATATATATATATTGGTAAGATATTCTTTATATTTATATTGTTGCTTGGGGGTCTTTTCCTCCATACTCTACAGTAATAAGGAAAAAGAAAAAAGAAAAGCAACTGAGAAAATATTGCAAAATAAAACATTAGAGAAGCACCAGTTAAGGGTGGTCCCAGCCTCGTCTTCGGGGCCCTGGCTATAAATTAAGAATTCCATGCGATCAGAAGCAACTGCCATTTATTAAACACCGAGCAATTAGTAATCCTCAACCCCCACAGGACAAACTCCATTTTTTTTCCCCTTCAGTTCTTTCACAATGCAATCGCTAGCTTCCTCTCAAGTCATTGCCCCTACTCCCTTCTCCGCCTTTTCCTCCACCTCCACCAACAACCCCACCGCCATTTCCTCCACAAGAAGGAGGTCGCCTAGCTCCTTTGCTTGCGTCCCTCCACTGAAGTGCATTTCCCTGCGCAGCACTTCCTCAGGTAAATTCATGCCCCCTTGCTGCTTGGTTGGTGAGAGAATGTGAGAAAAGAAAAGAAAACAATGAATTTAATTAGCACGTGTTTTATACCTTGAAAAGAAAGTTTACTTTCTTTATTTAAATCTGGAAAGTTTACTTTCTTCCCTTAAATCTGGAAGAAAGTTTACTTTCTTTATTTAAAAGTTCGTTGGTCTTTAGCTTCTCTCTATCAAATTTTTTGAAGTGTTGTTCTTCTTTATTGATTTTAATTTGTTTTCTCGCCAGCCTCAGTTTGGTAAGTGGGAAAACGCGGAAAACAGAAAGCAATAACAGATGAGAAGAGAAAATCTTTATTTGAAGTGTGCACATTCTTTACCATATAGTTGCTATATTTAAGAATTTGTAATTTTGTATTTTTTCTTGTTAAATTATAATTTCGTTCTTTTTCGGTTATATTCTTTTTTTTTTTTGGTTTACGATTTTGGGTATTTTTTTTGTTAAATTATTATTTTTGTTCTCTCTTGTTTCTTCAATGCAAATATCAATGCTTAATGTTGTTTTGAAATGAGAGAAGGTGCTAAAAGAAATTTTTTTTAATTAATGAAATAATTTTATTTTTATGTTATTTACTTTGTCTTGAAGAATTCATTGAACAACTTGAATGATTAAGTAAAATTATTTACAACTTGAATGTTATTTACTGTTATTTACAGCTTGTAGCCTGTTGGCTTTAAACTTTGAAGTAATCTACTATTTAATCATGAAAAGTTTATTTGTTGTTTCAATTTGGTTTTCTGTAGTTGCTGATGGAGCAGAGTTTGCTGAAGCTGCTAAACAGGGAAATGTTGTGCCGCTTCATAGATGCATATTCTCTGACCATCTGACACCGGTTATTGCTTACCGGTGCTTGGTTAAGGAGGATAATAGGGAGGCTCCAAGCTTTCTTTTTGAATCTGTGGAGCCTGGTGTTCAGGTTTCAAAAGTTGTAAGTTCTGTTCATTCTTTCTTGTTTTGCATATATAGATCATGAATCTCATAGATTATTTTGACGTATTAATAATGCCAAATTAATGGCTGCAGGGACGCTACAGTGTTGTTGGGGCACAGCCGGCAATTGAAATTGTGGCGAGAGAGAATAAGGTTACCATCATGGACCATGAAGAAGGCTCTTTGACTGAGGAGTTCGTTGAGAATCCAATGACAGTACCAAGAAGAATATCCGAGAGATGGAAACCCAAAATTATCAGTGAACTTCCAGAAGCTTTCTGCGGTAAGAAAACTCTGATGATCATTTAACTTTATATTGAATCATGAAGTTGTTAAGTGCATCACTATGCAGCTTCATTAAACTACTTCTGGAATTATATAGTTGCATTCTAAATGAGGCATAAGAAATATATATGCAAAGAGAATATGGTAGCTATGACAACTTTATCTAGGTGGGTGGGTGAGTGGACTACTTTCAGAGTTATGACTCCAAATTGATAAGCGAGAGACATTTCTGTCCATGCCTTTTCTATTGCCAATCTGTGCAGGGTAGATATTGATGAATAGTTTCTATATAGAGTTCTTTGAGGTGCTTTACTGATAATTTTCTATCACAATTAGGTGGTTGGGTTGGCTATTTCTCTTATGATACAGTGAGATATGTAGAGAAGAGAAAGCTCCCCTTTTCAAGGGCTCCCCAAGATGACAGGAATCTGGTCGATATACACCTTGGCCTTTATAATGACGTCATTGTATTTGATCATGTGGAGAAGGTATTCTTGTTTTTGTTTGTTAACAACAATTACACTCTTTATAGGCTGCTTGACTGTAGTTCTTAATGTTGTGTTGAACATCATCTGTCTATCATTTTGCAACATGCGAAAGTGATATTCTGCACATTTTATGTGTAACTGCTAGCTTTAAGTGGGTACTTTGTTGATGGAGGTAAGGGTTGTTTTGGTTATACATGATGGAATTATGTCATCATAGAATCAAATGGGAAGAAGGAAAAATGTGCACAGTTATTGTGTAATGTTATATTGTTATTATTACGAGATTTTATAAATGTTTCATATTACTTCCGATTGTACATATCTAAATTGCAAAAGGATATGCCTTAACATATTATCTCTTTGCTGGATATGATAGTGAATGACGATTTATCAGCTCTAGCAGTGTATAACTGCAGCTCTAAACTGGCTGGAACTGAAGAAAATGAATCATTAGCCTGAGGAAGATGAATCATTAGCCAACTCCTATAGATTGTGATTAAGATTCCATTGAGTTGGGTGTTATGAGTCTATCTAGTGCTTTTAAAACCTTTCTTCAAATTTCTGTGTAGAGAAAATTGTAGACTACAGCATGTTTATTTGAAAATTCAGTTGATTATGCTAGAAGAAAATTTTCCAATAGTTCTTGGACAAAAGGTAATGTAAGAAATTGAATCTGTATTTCTCAGAAAGTCCATGTCATACACTGGGTCAGAATTAATAGATATGCAACAGTGGAGGATGCATATTTGGATGGAGTTGCACGCTTGAGAAATTTAGTGGCCCGAGTGCAGGATATTGATCCGTGAGTTATTGTTATATTCTTTTATTGTTACTGTTTTATTGTATTGTTTTCTCTAAACTCATCTGCATTTGTTCTCGACTTTGCAATGGTTAGCCCGAGGTTATCCTCAGGGGTCATAAACTTGCAAACTCGCAAATTTGGTCCTGCATTGACAAATGCAAACATGACAAAGGAAGAATACAAGGAATTGGTCTTAAAAGCGAAAGAGCACATTCTCGCTGGAGATATTTTCCAGATAGTACTTAGTCAACGTTTTGAACGCCGAACGTTTGCTGATCCATTTGAAGTATACAGGGCACTGAGAGTTGTAAATCCAAGTCCTTACATGGCTTATTTGCAAGTATGCAGTTTCTTTTCTAAGACTATATATTATTCTAGTGTTTTGGATGGTTCAGATTGCCTTTTGGTGTATTCTAATATAATTGTTAATGCGGTCCTACAGGCTAGAGGGTGTATTTTAGTTGCCTCAAGCCCTGAAATTCTTACGCGTGTCAATAAGGTAAATAATGTACTTGCATTTCTTACCTTATTATATGAGTTTTTCTAGTGTAGTATCTTCCTCCGCACCCAGTTTTGATCTGTTATTTCTTTTCTTATATTTGTGCAAGTTCGAGAATCTTTATTAACTTTAGGGTTCATTTGATCATGCTGCGTTAATTTTGCGAAAGTTAACGGTTTCAATTTTTTACTGACTAAACAGAATAAAATAATTAATCGGCCGTTGGCTGGAACTATCAGAAGAGGAAGGACAGCTGAAGAAGATGCTGAATTGGAGAGGCAACTCTTAAATGATCCAAAGCAGAGAGCGGAGCATATTATGCTGGTTGATTTGGGCAGAAATGATGTTGGAAAGGTATATAACTGATCATAAGGGTGTTACTGTGCGTTTGTCTATTCTCACATCTGAATTATATTTATTAACTCTGATGGTAATTTGTATTAAATATTGCCAGAATTAAAGTATTCTTACTACCAATTACTTGTTTCATAAATTGTTTCCTTGAATGGCCATTGATATTGACATACTCATGTATTATATGAATTAAGTTATCCAATACTCATTAGTATTACTGCATAATTGGCCATGGTAATACATTTTACATTCATTATTATTATTATTTTTCAATTCAGGTCTCAAAATCTGGATCTGTGGAAGTGGAGAAGCTTATGCATATTGAAAGATATTCCCATGTAATGCACATAAGCTCAACGGTGAGAATCTATCCCTAAGTAATCTGAATATAGGTTAAACTTTTCTTTTAAGAAAAAAAGCTGCTGTAATAATGTTTGGAATCCGCATCATTTACTGTGGACTTGAGAGTGTGGCTCCATTCCTAAATGCAGGTCACCGGAGAACTGAAGGATGGTCTTTCTTGTTGGGACGCTTTGCATGCTGCTCTGCCCGTTGGGACTGTAAGCGGAGCCCCCAAGGTTTGCTATCATCTTTCTTTGCCTATATGCCACAATTTTCTAGATCATAACAAACTCTTTTAAATGTTGTAGTTGCATCATTTTGTTTTGTATAAACAATATTAGGCCAAAATGTGCTTTCTTTTCCTCTTCTTTACTTATCTTCATCGACAATTCTGCTTCAGGTGAAGGCCATGGAGCTACTGGACCAATTTGAGGTTACTCGACGAGGTCCCTACAGCGGCGGCTTTGGCGGTGTATCATTCTCGGGAGATCTAGACATAGCCTTAGCTCTAAGGACAATCGTGTTCCCTACAGGAGCACAATTTGATACAATGTATTCATATAGAGATGTATATGGGCGTCGCGAATGGATTGCACACCTTCAAGCTGGTGCAGGTGTCGTCGCCGAGAGTGATCCTGATGATGAACACAATGAATGCCAGAACAAAGCTGCCGGCCTTGCACGGGCCATTGACTTGGCCGAGTCAGCTTTTGTAAAATAGTATACAATTCTTTGTAATGTTGCACTTGTAATATAGTGCGATATTTTTTTTTTTTTTGAAAAAAATAATACCTAATACCTTATGAAGATATAATCCGGGGTCCAAAACCTGAATATTTAAGGCTTAAATTCAAAAGTTCTGAGTCTTATATCAATTTATTTACACTGTTTTAAATTAACTCATTGTTTTTTGGGGGTCTAATTTTACGTCGAAATGTCTTAAAATTGAAGTTTGGAGAATAAAAGTGTTAGTTTTCCACTACATAATAAATATAAAATATTATTTTGATGATTTTTCGAACAAAAAAAATCAAAAAACTAATATTTCAGGACTTATGTTAGTTGAAAATGAAAATAATTTGGTTGTTAAAGGAATCCAAAACAAAATTTTCAATTAGCTTCCAAAATCCGCACATGAATTTTGAGAAAACCAACAAAATTAGAGTTGGATTCCTTTTGTCATTTACCTATAATTACATATAATTTTCACGTTTCTCCTAAAGTATTATATCATTATAATTAATTATGAGGTCTTTGTCCAATTCTAAGTTACTTTCGTCATTAACCTAAAAGTACAAATAATTTTCACGTTGCCCCTAAAGTATTATGTCATAGTGATTATGAAGTCCTAGTACAATTCTTAGTGGATAATAATAATAATAATAATAATAATAATATTATTATTATTATTATTATTATTATTAGGTGTGTTGGTATGCTAGGCATATACACACTTCATCTGAATCATTAATTGATTTATCTCAACTATTAGATTAGTACTTTGCTCTTTAAACTGTTCATTACATCTGATAATACTGATCGATATACCAAATGTATAAAAAAAATGAGTCTTATTTAATATAAGTATGTTATATATAGTAATGTATATAGAGAGGTAATCAATTATATATGTTATAATTAGCTTGGTTTTTTTTAAAAATCATTAATTTGATCTAAGCAAAAACTTTGTCAATTAATATAGGACGGATTTGAAATCCGGCAGTTAAAAGACGGCGCCATTTTATTATATTTTCAGAATAATTAGAAATAGGGCAATTTATATAAAAAAAATCTTAAACTTTCATTTTTGTGTTAAAATAATCTTATTTTTCTATTTATTAAATATGTACACTTTCAATTTTATATAAATATAATTTTAAAAAAAATTTAGTTTGGTTTGACAGTAATGTGATACTCAGACAACTCTCATACTAAAAATATGTCTATATTGATAGTTATGTCCGTATGAATTTAGCATATATATGACTAATTTTAAGTAGATATATTTATACTTATGTAAATTTAGAGCCCTTCAATATCTACTTATATACAAATCTATATAATTTTTTAACTATTTTCACACAATTTCAAAAACTGTCACATTAGTTTTAAAATTAAATAACACATATCCATATTAGCATTGTTAAATTAAAAAAAATTAGGTTTAGTGTCACATTAATATCAAACCAAATTAAATTACTTCTAAAATTACATTTGATACAAAATTAAAATTATATATATTTAAAAGTTAAAAAATAAAAAATAAAATTATTTTAATCGCAAAAGTGAAAATTGATGATTTTTTTAATGTAATTTGCCTTAAAAATATTACCATTAGAGTAAACCGGGAAAAAATTAGCGTCAAATGCTCGACCGAAGGCATCCGTCTTAATAGTAACAGAATAAAAATAGCTCACTAAGACGGAAAAATCCGTCGCTATAACAGTAAATAATGCCCTAAACCATCGCACACCGTTACCGAATTGCCTCCATTTTAGTAACAGACCTTATTTGTCGCTAATAATTGTCAATGTTTTCGTGGCAGGTCCTTTGTGTACTAAATATTTGTCCAACGCTCTCAATTTCTTCGTCACACGCCTTTCTTTAGCGACAGACGTATCTACAACAATGTATTATAACTGTTAATAATATATACCCACGGTTACCCGAATTATATAATTCGTCATAAATCAATAGTTCAAAAATTATTTGTAATACAAAAATATTCAAATTATGTAAATTATAACAACTTAGTATCTTAAAAATTATTTGTAACATAAAAATACCTCAATTTTTATTTAATAGTACTTTCGTCTTTAACTATTAGTCTCCCTAATATAAGTGTCATAAAATATTTACATCAGATAAATTTTAATAAAAAATAAATTAGTTATAATATCCATATAAGATAAATTTTAACTTTATTGACTGGATATTACAATTAATTTAGTTTTTGTTAAAATTTATCTGGATATTTTATGTTATACTTTTATTAGAGAGACTAAGATCCCAAAAATATGTTTTGAATTTTTTTATTTAATTAGCTAATTTTTATTTTTTATAAATTGTTTTTTTTTTCAAATTTGCTTCTTAAAAAAATATCTATTATAGCATTTCAAAATTAAAAAAAATAAAAAATACGAAAAAAATATTTTTTCTAAACGCAATATCAAACGAGTCCTAATAGCTGAAAATAGAAATACTATTTATTTAGTTATAAAATAAAAATAAAAATATTTTTATGTTATAAATAATTTCACCTTAATAATCTCCTACAATGTGTTCAAAACCACAATATCTCCGATATCTGCTCTCGCTACGATAAATTACAGTAACATTAATTTTACTATTCTATTGCAGCAGTCAGAAATTTGTTGCTTAAAAGGTGGACAACAATTTTATTTAATTATAGCAATAACCTTATTTTATGTAATAACAATAATTCTACATGAGAATTATATTGCACTTACTTCACCATTACAAGGCTGACATTCTAAGCATGGGTTTAGAAGCATCTTGTAACATGTTGTTAAGCTCATTGGCAAATCTTTTCATTGCTTTGTTCGGCAAGCAAATTGACAACATAATCCCATCTTCTCCATTCTTATCTTTGAAATCTACATGAAACCCAAATATCTGTGAATGCATAGAAGGTCCACTGTATACCGCTTTACCCCACCCAAAATCCACCCCTCCAAGCCCTGCTCGTGTCCAATCTACCACTATGTAACACCTCTCGCTCAATGCAAGCGCAGGCCTATCTCTGCTCACCAGAAAATCCAGTAGAGATCGAACCAACTCCTCGGTGACATTTTCCTTAGCATTTCTTATCAATTCCAAAGCAAAACTCACGGGCCTTTCACACAATTCTTTGGCAGTTGAGACAGCCAATGCATGAACAAATGCATTACCATAATACCCAGGTGGAATCAAGTGCCTAAGTTTGCTACGTAGGTTAACAGCAAACACTAAACGCACCTCTTCGGTAGGGTGCGGCTGAAGTGCAATAGTGCGAGATTTCCACTCGCACGCTGTTATTATATCGAAGGTGGAACACTTGCGGAGATGGGAAGGAAGAGATGATCGTAAAGCTGATAATTGAGCTTTCCTATACAAGAAACCTTGATGAGAGGAAGAAGAATCATGTTGAACAAAATTTTTGAACATTTTAGAATTATCGACATCGGGGAGGGGATTGAATTCAGGATGCAGATATTTGACCGGTGGAGGTGGATTGGTGATGGAGCTAAGGACATGTCTTTGCCAAGTTGGGAGCACAGAGGGAGCAATGGCTCCTCTTACCATTTCTCCAATGGCTGACATGAACTGAACCGTGCCAACTGCGTCGCACATTGTGTGGTTCATTCGAATGCCGAATATAAATCCACCACACTTGAGTCTTGTCACCTGCAATTTGAGCTCTGAATGAAAATTCAGTAATTCATAATACCCATGTAAGCCAAAAAGAAAAACTTAACCTGAATAAGCACTAAAGGGGAGTTGAGAATGTCAGTAGAGCCAGGGACATCATAAAGGAGCTGATCAGAGCATGGAAATGGAGGTGCAAGTGGGTATCCAAATTGCTCAAGACTAACATCAGCATCAGCCTCAATGAATAAAATACCATCACCTGTGCACTCCACTATAAGCTTGCGCGTAGGTCCTTCTCTTAGCCTACCGGCTAATGGATAGTAAAACACAAGCGTTTTGGCAATTCCCTCTCTGATTACCTTCACAGGGTCTACCCCAGCTAGCATTGACCTGTAAAACTGCAAGCCTCGTTGGTGAAATCGCAGGCTATCTCGATCATCTAAATCTGATAACGGCTTTAACTCATGAGGAGTGGGCATAGCTGGAGCTATCAGCTCAGGTTCACGCCTGTGAACCTTGAAAGTTAGGGCCATTGGCAATGATTGCGTCAGACTCAGAGTCATGGTTCAAAAAGGAAACAGGAAATCTGGGTTTGGTTTGTTTGATGGGTTGAGAAAGGTGACATATTTATAGTAGAAATTCATACATTAGGCCAAGAAACATAGCTATAAACTATTATAAGTAGCAAGCTAGGAGTGATTAATCAAATTTATTTGCAGTTGATTAGGATTGTTAAGTGAGATTCACATCACGATGACAATTTAAAATTAAAATAATTAGTAACAACTGCATGTACCACACATGGATATTAGATAGTGACACATGTGTGGCAGGTGTCAATAACAAAAACTCAAGAACACTTTTGTAACGTAAATTGCTTAGAATAAAAGCCAAAAATAAAAAATGAAAAAGAATGGACAGGTGTAATTATATAACTCTCAAAGTTATTATATTTTATATAGTATATAAAAAATATTTATTGATAATCGATTAGTTCAAGTAAATTATGTTAAATATCAGAATTATCTTTGAATTGTTGATTTGATTACATTGAAAATATAGTTAATGATAACTTTTGTGTGGTAATTGCAGTTTGCACATCCTTAATTCAATCAGGTAATTGCGTTTTAACTTTAATGTAAGAATACTTTCTATTTTGGTGAAAGTTGAAGGTTATGAAAAATTTTTCTTCCAACAAAATTATTAAACTATATTTTTGTTTCACTAACGTCTCTTCAAATCAATTTCCGGTGATCCATCAGCTACCACGTTAGATTTTCGATGACATGTCATCTTCCACTTCCAGCGACACATTAGCTTTCCGATTATCTAATTAATTGGCATTAACTCTAGTAAAATGAAAATATAATTGATTAACTTTTTTGGATTGAAAAAAGTTTATAATTTTACTGCAAGCATAAGTTTAGTAACGAAATTAATCCCCATAACTTCATACACGGACCAGGGAAGGGACAGGCAAATGTCGTTGCTTTTTTAAATACCATTTGCTCTATTCTGAGTGCAATTTTGTCGTTGGTTTTATCTTCTATAGACTTTTATTAAATACCATTTGCTCTATTCTGAGAGCAATTTTATGTTCTATTTTTCTCTTTTAGTATCTTTGAAGGGTAGGGATGAGACTCCAACCCGAATTTCAATTCTAACAAGTGAAAATATTAATCAAGTAACCTTTGATTGGCATCTTCATTTTATTTTAAATACTATTTGCTCTATTCAAGGTTCGGCTGCTAGTTTTGCCAAATCGGCTGTTTACTGTTAGTTCTGATCCTATAAATATATGCCTTGAATTCATGTTGCATGTATAACAGATTTGTGTATCCATTTTTTTGTCCCAAACGGTGCAAACAATGGCAATTTGATCAATGTGTGAGAAGAAACCGAAGGAAGATTGATGGATATCATCAATCCATTCAGAGTTTTCCCCTCAAACATCTAGATATAATGTCCAGAGCAATTGAACACTCTTAACTTTATTGTAGTGCGCTTATATATAGAATTGAACGCTATGACTTGTGAGTCTGATCATTCGGAAGAGGAAGCTGAAGGTTGAAATGATGGAGTCTTCTTTTGTGATTTCATCCTTCTAATTATATCAATGATCAATTTAATTAGTGATCACATCGAGAAAGTTCAGAGTGTTCAATTGCTTTGGAAAGTTTATGGTCTGATGGGAAGCTTTAAATCAATTAATGATGCACATTAAATCTCCTTCTGATGGGAAGCCTTTAAATTTTTTTAAAAAAATTTCTCTGATTTTCTGATACCCAAATAAGATAAATGTTTCCAGGATCATTAAACTGGTTCTTAGAAGAAGCAGAATTAATGGAAAGGTCACAAGATAACCAATTTCTTATACCAGAAAATTGGCCATAAATCCTGCCAATTCTTCTGACATGAAAACTTCGTTAGCGTTCGTATGTTAATTCATATAGAGATATAAATACTGCCATTTCTTTCTAGCTTTAGTCATCTCTCTGATGGCACTTAGGCATTTCCTGCTTCTGTTTTTTATCTTCTTGCTTGGTATTGATTTATTCTCTTCTTGTATTTTGAGAATATATGCCAATAAATATTCGTAATTGTTTAATTAATCATAATGTTACAACCTGAATAATCATTTTTCAGGTGCTGAAGGCAAGATTATTACCCTGGAAAACAAATGCAATACTGATATATGGCCTGGATTTCTAGTATTTGGAGAAACAAGTCAACCTCGACTGGATGATAGTTTCGAGTTAAGACCTGGAGAATCAACAAATATCACAGCACCATCAGTGTGGGCAGTCGCTATCTGGGGGCGTAATGGATGCTCCTTCAATAGCTCCGGAAATGGAAGATGTGTCACCGGAGATTGCGGTGCATTAAGATGTGATGGAACACGCAACTCTAATCCACCATCCACAGCAGCCATAATCACTCTGTATCCTGATCTTGTTGAATATGCAGTTAGCCTTGAAGCTGGATTCAATATACCAATGTCAATAGAGCCATATGGTCAGAGATCAAGTGAATGTCAGGTTGCAAGCTGCCTTTCAGATTTAAACAGCATTTGTCCACCACAGATGCAAGAGAGATTTAATGGCCAAACTGTCGCATGTAAAGGTGACTGCCAAACATTCAACAAGCCTCAATTTTGTTGCAGTGGTTTGGGTAATGAAACATGCATAACCTCGAGTTATTGGACTAGATTCAAGGCTGCTTGTCCTAAAGCTGGCATTAATGGAGTTGATCTGGCGAAAAATATGTTCAGGTGCACAGCAGCTCGTTACAAAATCAGCTTCTGCTGATAAAACTTGGCGTTTTGGTAGCTTTTCTAGTCAGAAATAAGTGCTTAATCAATTTGTGTGTGTATCAGTTCTACAGATAGGATCTGGCTATTTGTAAGAGACTAAACTTGATTTCTGGGATTT
Source organism: Balakata baccata (assembly GCA_949630135.1). Classification (NCBI taxonomy): domain Eukaryota; kingdom Viridiplantae; phylum Streptophyta; class Magnoliopsida; order Malpighiales; family Euphorbiaceae; genus Balakata; species Balakata baccata. The sequence goes on along the minus strand of CATIWF010100548.1, from coordinate 181 downwards.
TCTGTTAGATATATTTTAATATCTAATTGTGGTTGTAGGCTTTTTAATTGAGAAATAAAGATATATTACAAAATAAAGGGCCTTAAGAATCTGATCAATTCTTTATTTAGGCAAGACTTCATTAATTAATTTAGTGTGGATAATTAATGTGGGCCAGATAATAATATGAGTGTGATGGACG
>CATIWF010100543.1:0-17096 GCA_949630135.1 Balakata baccata | reverse complement strand
GTTGAGGGTGACTCGTTCCATAATATATAATTTATAAGCTAATTTACAGTAATGTTTAATTACTTCTTATTTTGTCGTTTCTTCAAATTTTCCTTTAATACGAGGCCTACATAATTCCTATATTTCATTGTTGATTCAGTCCCAATTAAGGATGACAACAGATATGGATTTATGAGTATCTGCACCTATCCAAATCTGTTTAAACCATAATAAATAGTCTTAGTAGAATTTTTGAGACATGTTTGGGCAATAATATTAAAATCCATCACAGATTTGAGTATAATACGGATAGAGAACTTCGAGTACCCATTACCTATATATATATTATTAATTATTTTTATATATTTTTAATATAGTTGATGAACTACAAATCTAATTGTCGGATATTTAAATATAATTATTTTTATCAAAATGAACTATATTTAACTTTATTGTTTTAATGTTATATTTGTATAATTTGATGAATTATTTTAATTTGAATGTGTTGAAATAGATTTTGTGTTTTATTTTGTTTGTTTTATAATAATTTATCGTAGATTGTTTGTGTATTTTTTAATTTTTAATTATTTAGTTAGTTAGAATTTTATTTTATTTTAAATTTTTTAATAATAAATGAGTTTGATACGACTCAGATAATGTTAATCAGATTTGGAACGGATATAATTATTAATATTATACTTTTAAACGAGTTTAGGACGGATTTAGATTAGAGTATATATAATCAGATTCGGATTCAAGTAGAATATTTTTAGCGGTTACCTATTGCAACAAATAAAGTGAGGCTGGTTAGCTTAGACTTTCAGTCATTTATGCAGTTAGAGTTTTGGCTTTTCTTTGACAGACTGATTGTTCAATGTGATTGCGTACTTGTATGTAGTAGAGTATTGGTCTTAAAGAGAGAAGGAATTGTGGCTATGGTTTTTTCTAATCGTTTTCTAATATTGAGAGCAAATACTCCGCTCTGTTGATAATTGGACCTAAACTTCATGATTGATTAATTTGTGCTTAATTTCCATCCCCTTTTTTGGGGTCCATGAAAATTTAGTTAGGTCATGATGTTTAATTACTTCTTATATTGTCAAATAATAGCTTTTAAAGTTGACGTTCCTTCAAATTTTAATTCCTTTAATCTGAGGCATACAGAATTCCCATATTTCATTGTTGATTCAGTCCCAAGTGGCTTTGAATTTCGTTAAGATCACAAATCTAGCTAGCAGCCTACTTTTAGATTCAAGACCCTTTATGCATTTTCTAAGCAACTAAACAGAAATCAAACACTAAATCTTGTATTATTTGCACTTAAATCCCAATTTTTTGTTTTATAAAATTAAAATCATTGAACTTTATAAATTATTACAAAAAAATTATTGACAACCAATTTTCATAAGTTATTAGCCTGAAAACTCATTTTTTATGGATTTGTTGGGCTATAATGATATCACGACTCCACCATTAATTACCTCTAATCATATTTTTTGATGAATTGCAAAAATATGTAGTTGAAGGTAACTAATAGTAATGTTGTGATATTATTATCGACAATAATTTTTATACAATTCGTCAAGAGATATGGCTACAGATAATTAATGGTAGAGTTGTGATATCATTATAACCCAATAAACCTACAACAAATGAGTTTTCCAGCTGAAAACTCATTAAAATTATTTGGTCATAATTTTTCTGCAACAATTTATAAAATTAAGTGATTTTAGTGTTATAAAAAAAATATAATTTAGATGCAAATAATGGAAAATTCAGTGACCATAATTAACTTTCTATTAAAGGATGATGGCTATTCGAGATATAGCTAAAAAGGTCAAAGATGGTATGGGGCAAATTGGCTATGGATAAGCAAAAGTATTCTCAAAATGCGGGATTGAAAGATTTGATTCTTTCTTTGTGCTATAAATATAGCTCTCAAGACATAGATCATGCATGTTAATCAATAAGAAGAGAAGTGTAACATGAATAAAAGAGTCTTGTTTGATAGCCAAGGATGATTTGCCTGCTCATGTATGCATGTTAACATGCATTAATATTTGTGTTCTTAGTTTGAATGTTATGAATATGCATGTTAACAATAGTCCTAATATTAAAGGTTTTCAGGCAGTCATCTTTGGCTAGTTTGCCAGGCTCTTCTTTGTCATGCTAGACTTTCTCTTCTATATATCATTCACCAAACAAGGCATCACTTTTGCATACATATCTTGGTGTATGATAATACATATGAATTAATGAAGAGGTAGAGAAGCCTTACATGAAGAAAAAAGTGTCGTTTGGTAGCCAAGGATGCCTTATCCGACCCATACTCTCTTTTTCTTTCATGTTTGGCCTGATATGAAGTTGAACTAACAAGCAATTAGAAATCAGTCTTCTCTTTGTTTTCTTGCCTACAAAAACAATTTGCATCCCTATGTAAATCGAGATGAACCTTCTTCATTTCTAAAAAAAAGGTGAAAAGTAGAGGAACATACAATATTGTTAAATATAAAATAGCATTTTAGTGTATTTTTAAAAAATATATTAAATTTATTAAACTATCTCTAAAAATTTCAAAAATTTTAGGAGATTACGATGCCCCTTTAGCTCCATCATATTGATAAGCACATTTCATTTTATTAAACCCACTATAATCTATTCATTCAATTTTTTTTTTCATACATTGATTGCCTTGAATTATTGAAGCAAGAAACATAATTTTTTTCCCCTCACCATTCCATGCATGCATGTATAAATGAAATTGATAATAAAATGTGAAATACTATTTTATTTGAAAAAGAAACTTAAATGTATATCTTAATTTGCTCATAATAATAATTTGGGAGGGGCTAAATTTTAAAATAGATAATTTTACTTGGATTAAGTATAATAATAATTTGCTCATAATTGACTGACATTAATTATGAAAATTCATTAACTTTGATATAATAATTCATGGTTAGGGAATTTAATTATTTGGGTCATAATATAGTTGAGATTAAAAGAAATAATTAAAACATCAATTAAGTTAATTAATATTCTTATTTATAAAAATTGAAGGATATCTTGAGTTCGATTTTTCTTACTACTATCCACTAATATTTATTTTTTAATGGTTAATGTTCTCTCATTAAGTTTGACATGTTACGTGCATCCAGGTTTGAACCCAATTTAGCCCGTTCATTTTTGGGTGGGCTAAGTAGATTTTCTCTTAAAGCTTAATCCATTAAGGCATGCTCTCCAAAAAGAATTTTGAGGAAATTTCACCAAACACCCAAATTTATCATTTTATTTACAAAATTAATTCTCCTATTCTCTTTTTTCAATTTTACAGATTCTCTTTTCAATTTTACCAAATTCTTTCAAGTTTACTGAATTCTTTTCTTTCTCCAACTGTGGCCTATTAAGCTGATGGATTATCATCTTTCAAGGTAATGAGTTTCCAGGCTAAATTAGGGGCAGCAGCGGCCACAACACCGACGGCAGAATCGAAGTTGTCAAATGCATCACGAGAGACTGAATTTAAAGATCTTGTAGCTAAAGTCCCGGTGTAGGTGGCAGCCACAGTAGTTGTAGATGAGGCAACAACGTCATTTTCGTTATTGTTGTCATTGAAGGCAAAAAAAAAGGATATCATGAGTTTTAGGTCCCAGCAATGGGCTTGGAGAATCTCCGTGTACAAATGGAGATCTTCAAGACCAGTAATCATTTGAAATACGCCTATTTATCAGCTACATCAATCATTATATCTCAAATTCCTATCATATGGATTGAAAACAGAGAACATATTGTTTATATTATAATCCTATGCAAGTTTGCAATCTCTTGATTTCTCACTCTCTTTCTTTCTACTTTTGGTTATTTGTATCTTGTAAAGAGTTGATGTTTGTTTGAAAGTTGCGACTACTGTCACTTTTCTGGTGTGGTCACATAATAATGAATGATTTTTTTCTTCCTCCTAAGACTTTATAATTTTAGTTTGATGACCCTTTTCATGAACTGTGACCTTAGTAGGTTCTAACTCTATGTTTGTTTGTTCATATCTCATTCTTCTTCTTCTTCTTTTAAAAAATCTAAGTAATTCAATGAAAGAATTTTCAAATTATTCCCAAGATATTTCCGGAAAATTTCTCCCCGTGAAATCCTTGATAATTCCCAAGGTAATCTTGTAGAATTTCTAAAAATATACCAAAATATCTCCAAAGTATTCCTAAGGAATTTCTTTCAAAGAATTCTCAAGAAATTTCCAAATTATACCCAAAGTATCCCTAAAGTATAAGTATTCCTAAAGTATACCTAATATATTCCTGAGGTATTCTCAAGGAATTCTCAAAGTATACCCAAGATATACCAAACTGTTTGTTTGAGAATTTGTGATGTTTTGAATTTTGATTGAGTTATATTCTTCTTCTTTTTTAATGATCAATTCTTCTTCTTCTTCTTCTTCTTCTTCTTCTTCTTCTTCTTCTTCTTCTTATTTTTTGTTTTTATTGGTAAAAATTGAACCAATATATGCCCAAAATGTACCGAAAGTATCCTAAAGATATATCTAAGGTATACCAAACTTGTTCACAGTCTAAGGTATTCCCAAGATATATCCAATGTATACAATGGATTATCTTATGTTCTTTAGGCCAAAAGTATACCCGAGATATACCTAAGTTATACAGGAGATGTTAATATAATTGTAGAAAGTATTTTTTGGTAAAATTAAAAAAAAATATTGATGCAAGGAAAGTTATAATTATTTCTCAGTTTTTTGGTATTTATGAAAAATTTCCAAGAATTTTTGACACAAACACCATACTAATATATGCAACGATCATTATAACTACAACAAAAAAGATAGTCCATTCTCCCAATTTCAATATTTTTGTTTTCTCACAATACCCATTTATAATTTTTGAATATAATTAATAGTTACCAAATTTAATATATGGATTAATTTAAATTTCTAAAATCAATGGAGCACTAATTATGTAAAATTTATTTAAAAAAACTTAGAATAACTATCATACACATTTTTTATTTGTCATTTTCTTTTGATATGCATGTTATATATAAACAAAAATTATTCATAATTAATATTAATGATGAATAATTTTCGTTCACAAGACCAAATTATATATTTATTATATGCATGTTGTATTGATGTTATATAATATAAAATCTGCACAAAACAAAATGAACATACGAATGTGTTTTAATCAGGTATTGATTCAATATTATTGATTACAATGATTTTTTAAGATATAACATATTTAAATATCGGTGAAATAAATCTTAAAAAAATAAATAAGTAATAATAATAAGCAATTGCCAATTTTGAAGATATAATTTATTTAAATCCCTAAAATTAAGGAATAATTAATTATGTAAAATTTATTTAAAATAATTTAGAATAATTGTCACACATGTTTTTTATTTGTCATTTCCTTTTTATATGAAGGTTATATATAAACAAAAATTATTTATAATTAATATTAATGATGAATAATTTTCATTCAAATAGACCAAGTTATATATTTATTATATGCAGATTATATAAGAGCTATACGATACAAAATTCAAATTATTTTTAATGATGAAACCAAATTTTGTAACACCAAATAAACAAACAAATGTATTTTAATCATGTATTGATTTAATGTTGAGGAATACAATATTTTTTAAATATAACCTATTTAAATATCGGTGGAATGAATATAAAAAAAATGTGCTGTTCTTATAACTATCAAATAGTATCGACATTATTTATATATTATATATAGGTTATCTAGGGTTATATTTGTGGTATATCATACAAATTCCTGATCATAATTTGTAAGTCATTTATTCATGTTCGTGCTCTTCATTGTGCTATATTCGACTGCATAGTAAATATTAAATAAAAATAATTAATTTAATTAAATTAACTAATTTTCTTAATATACACACAAATATATATAGTATTTAATCTATCTTTTCGAGTCAGAGTAATAATTAATGAATGTATTTAAGATAGAGTTCTGCTCCACAACCCACCTTATACATAGGCCGCATGTTGCCCGCCTGCCTATTTTTACAATAATTAATGAATCTATCTTATTTGTTTTTTCCTTAAGAAATGATACTGTTTATTTTTTTATTTTTTTATTCCATTATCTCATTTTTACTCTTTAACCTTTAATTATCTCAGTTTTTATATTAAAAAAATTCCTTTTATCATTAAATTTTTCAGTACTATTTTTAATCCATTTTTATTCAAAATACTAATACATTTGTTCATCATTTTTAACAATAATCAAATAAAGATGAGAAAAAATAGTGCTCAAAATTTAAAAATTCTAAATCCTAAATTCTATCTAAATTCTAAACTCTAAATCCTAATTAAATTCTAAACTCTAAACCCGAAAATCTTAAACACTAAATTCTAAACCCTAAACTCTAAATTCAAAATTCTGAACTCTAAACCCTAATTTGCTTAGGAACCCATTTTTTACGAATTATTATGAAATTAAAATAAAATAAAATATTTAAAAAATTATATTTAATGATAAGAATGTAATTTTTTTCTTTTATTTCATTTTTAGGTTGGCTATTCATGTAACTATGTAAGAGATCACAAAAGGAACAACAAAGAAAAATCATTGTTTAACGCAAGTGAGACACATTGACTGGTGGGCATAAGGCGGGACATAAAGTGGCGGGCTAAATAGCCTTTTCCTTTAAGATATATGTAAAATTTATATTTCCTTAGATAATTAATTATTTGTAGAAATAATTTAAAAAATTAATTATATATGAAAGAAATAATTTTAAATAAAGATAAATTAAGTAAAAATTAATCAACATTTATAAATAAATGAGAAATGTCAATTTTTTTTTCTTAAAGCTTTAAATGTCAATTTGGAAGAAGAGTAGTTAAGTATCGAGTTAATTCCATACTAAAATTGACAATTTTTATCGTATCATATATAACTGTGTTGTGTCACATAAATTTGTTGTGCAATCATTTAACCTTTATAAATTTATATATTGAAATGTATATACATATCATTTAAATTTATCGCTAAAGATAACAGTAAAATGTGGTAGAAAAATTGGCGCTAATTCTGCCTAAATTTTTAGGCATTTAATATATGTCGCTAATGTTAGCGACGACAACTACCTTCACGGTGAGATTTATATCCGTCTTCTATATGTGTTTTGGGAAGCAAAATGGAAAAATCCGTCCCCAAATTACAATTTACATCTTTAACGACGGTATTATTATTTTTTTTAAAAGTGATTTGTCTTCCATGAATATTTGAGGAAATGAAACTAAAGAGGTTCGAAATACAATTTATATTTCTATTCACCATGAGAAATTTAATGCCTACAATGGCAAATTTCATTGCAGATTAATATTTATTCTATTGCCATCGTAGGTAGTTAATAACAATATATAGATGTTGAGGGATGGAGATAGAAATTCAGTTAGAAACTCAACGTCCTTAAACACGTTTTGAAAGAAATAATACAACTATAGATTCTAACTTTATAATCTTAAGTATACAATTCCACCGTAGAAAATAAAAAACATATCCACTTCAAAAAAGAGAGATAGACACACTTAAGAACGATGGGTAGAAGTAGGAAACTATTTTTAATACCCAAATTGATCTATATTAAAAACCAAATCTAAGCTAAAGACAAGTTATTCCCCAGTGTTATCATTTATCGGCTCTTAGAAATATAAAGGGGTAAAATGAAATAATTGTATCAAAACTTTAACATATGTATCAAATTGGTACTAAAATTTTTTATTATATCAAATTAATACCAAAATTTTGGAGTTTGTTTCAGATCATGGTACGAAACTGACATGTACACCGAATTTATTGATGTAGAAGCCGGATTTGCTAACGTATGATGTGGCAACCAAGTTTATTAATGTGGTCGTCGGAAAAGTTTTTGTATCATCATCTGAAACTCAACTTCAAAATTTTGGTATGAATTTGATACAAATCAAAGTTTTGGTATTATGTGCTCAAATTAATACTTGCAAGCAAGTTCGCTCCTGAGATCGATATTTCAAAAAACAATTCGGTTTAGACTAATAATTAATTAATACTACCAATAATTACAAGAAAAAACACTCTAACCCGTTTTGGTGATTTGATTAATTAACTAAAACTGAAAGTAAATGAAAGCAATAATCAATCGAATTAAAACAATGGAGATTAAACAGGATTTATATAGGTTATCTAATGTTATATTTTAGTATATGATACGAATTACTTATCATAATTTGCAAGTCACTTGTTTATGTTCGTGCTTTTCATTATGTTATGTTCAACTGCATAGTAAATGAGATCATGCTCACAGATCAATAGGTGTATCAATCCAATTGAGTCTGCCTATGTGAACAATTGTCTGAAAGCAATCTGGTAAACCTCTAACCATAGTAAGCTCCTTAAATATCTGAAATTTAATGTCATAAGTTATCAAAGTGGAGCGTCTATGCACTAGCAAGATTTCGCCATTTTTAAGATTGCATAATAGTCGAGCTCTTGGGAAAATGGTGACTGATGCCCACTTCGGTGGCTTAGCCAATGAAGTCTTTCATTAACCAATACTTGAGATGGCTCTCCTTGTATTCCTTTGTGACCGAATTGAAACCAAACCCGGTTGCCCCTTGCTGTTGAATCTCAATTAATTTCTCCTTATAAACCCTAAAAGCACAAAAGGAGTATTTAGAAAATGAGAAAAAAAACGAACAGATATGAAAAAGGGAAGAAATGTGATGTGAGGGAAAGAGAACGTGTTTCATGGGATATTTGATTGTTTGTTTAATTTAAAAGAGAACGATATAATGGGAAGTTGCAAATTTGGAAAGGGATATAACCGTAATTAGATTTAGAAGATGGTCAATATGAGTAATTTTTTCCAACAAAAATTATAAAAATATTCATCTTACTTTTGCATCCGTTTGGTATTGCGTTTTGAGAAAAACATTTTTAGGAAAAAAAATTTTATATTTTATATTTTGTTAAGTTTTAAAAAATGTCTTTAGATAAAGATAGATAAATAGATTTTTTTTAAAAGTATATTTAAAAAAAATAGTTTATAAATAATTAAAAAAATTAGTCCATTAAATCGAAAAAAATTAAAATATGTTTTTAGAACCGTAAGGCATTGTTTGGTTATACCAAAATAGATTATAATCTAGATTGTAAGCTATTTTGACAAAAAAAAAAAACTAATTTGACCAATAATCTATCTTTGGTAAAGTATTTTATTTAAGAAAAAGTTAGATTATAATCTCCAAAAAAAATAAGTTAGTAAAACTAGCATAAAAAAAAACTAGTAGCTTATTATTTTTTTCCATTATACCCATATTTTTTCTATAAAATGATATATTGTAATAATAATATAATTACTAAATTATATATAATATAATTATTAAATTATTTAATATGTATATATATATATAATAATAAAATGTTAGATGATAAAAGTAAACGTATTTATTATATTTAGATTAGATATTAATATAATTTTTATAATATATAATATGTAAGTATATTATATAATTAATTTATATTATGTATTTAAATATATTTTTATATAATATTTTTTATTAATATAAATATGTCATTTATATTTTTTAGCTGTCTTTTGAGCTACTTTACCAAATACTTTTAATTAAACCAATTAGATTATCAACTACTAATATATTATCAACTAACATCTGGATTATTAAATAAATAAATAATATTTTTTTGGGTCTCTAGATTATTAAATAAACTAGATCATCATTTTCTTGGGTATCTAATCTTTTTTTTTAAATACTCTATCTAATATTAAATAAATATCATTTAATGTTTTTATATAATAATTAAGGAATGTATTTAAGATATACATAAAACATTATATTAACTTAGATAATTAATTATTTATAGAAAATATTTAAACAAATAATTGTATATGAAAGAAATAAGTTTAAATAAAGATAAATTAAGTGAAAATTAATCAACATTTATAAATTTGTGAGAAATGTCAATTTTTTTAAAAAAACTATAATCTAAAAAGTTTATAAATTTGGGAAGAGGAGCAGTTAAGTATCAAGCAGATTCTATACATGCGTGCGTATTAAAGTTTTGCTTGTGGTATGTATAATTTGATAGGTAAATAAATATATAATTCTTTCTAAAAACTAATTTAAAAGTTGAGAATTGCCTAAATTATTATAATTTATTAATTTTTTATTCTTAGCCGATGTGAGATTTAAGTACTTATTTTTATAAGTGTGCAAAACCGAATTGAAACTAAAAATTAAATTGAACCGAATACTTTTCGGTTTATTTAGTTTGGTTTATTCGGTTTGATTTTCTATTTAAAGTTCGGTTTTAAATGTTTAAAAATATATTAAACCGAATCAACCGAAATTTTATATATATATTAATGATTTATTATAATTTTTAGATAAAAAATTATAATTTGTAATATTTTATTTTGATTTATAGTAGGATAAAGTCATAAACTATATAAATTTATTTTAATTTATGTTAACTAATTTTAATTTGGAATTTATACGAATTTATAAAGTTGTGATAATTGATTTTAATTTATGATAATTTATAAAATTATGGTAATTAAATTTAATTTGTAATAATTATAGTAGTTGATGAAATAATGATTATATCAATTTATCATAATTTATAATATTTTATTTTAATTTATAGTTATATTATTTAATTATAAATTTAATTTACTATGATAATTAATTTAATTTTGTTATAATTAATAAAATTATGTATTTAATTATAATCTATTATAATTGATAAAATATAATAATTATTATAATTTATATAAATTTAATTAATTAATAAAATCGATCAAATCGAATCAAACGTGACCGAACCAAACTTGCAGATTATGACTTTGATACGAGGAGAAATTCAGTTACGTACTTTACATCGTACGTGTACGAGGATTCATTTTAATATCTCCACTGCCAGAATTCAAATTTATATATACTCGCTCTGAAAGTAGCTGTTTTCAACTTTTCATCACAATGCATCCACGTGTCATATTTCCACCGCGAGTATTTAACTGTCTTTACATGCGAGTATAAACAATGGACACATCCAAGAGGCAAATTCGTCATTACCGCAGGTTTTGGAGAACCATAAAAAATTCTGCTTTTTTCAAACTCAGGTTTGGGGCATTGTTGTAAAAATTGGCCCAGTCTGACAGTTTTTATTTTGAAAATTGGAGGGAAACAATCCAGTAAAATAATCAGTGATTCGGCCGATTCAACGGAAAACCATTTGGTTTTTCTGGATTTTTTTAATTTTTTTGTAAAAAAAAATTAATTTTTAAATTTGGTCTAATATAGCAAATTCAATCGTTTCAATAAAAAAAATTGACTCGAAAACTAAATGAGTTAACTATGAACTAATCAAATCAGTAAAAATAAACATTTATTTAAACAATTGACTCACTATTATTTATAAAATATTATGTTATCTTCATTCTTACTTTTTTTCTATATGTAATTGTTCACTTATTTTTACTTTTTTTTCATTTTTTTTTTTACAATTTGAAATTGGCTAAATGTATTTTCAAGTTATAAATTATATTTATATTTAATAATTAATTAAATGTTTAGTTATATAAATATATGAAATATAATTTTTTTTAAAAAAATAAAAAATATAATATTAGATATGTTATATTATTCTTATATACTAGAAAAAAATTTCCAACAACTTATTCTCTATTTTTATTATATATGAGACATGTTATATTTTATGAAAATTTTACGTAGGTCGGTTCAACTTTAAATCCGTGACCTACTAACTTTCTTGGTTCATTGACCAAACCGGTTTTTATAACATTAGGTTTGAGTGTTTCAAAACCATGGTTTAGGCCCTTAACCAACCACTCTCTAAACCAGCATTTGATCCCAAAACCATGGTTTTGAGATGGCAAACTGAATGCCAAACGGGGGCCAAGTTTTTTTGTTTTATCACTGGAGGAAGAAACGAAAGAGTGATTACTATCAAATTTTGGAGTTTCTTCCCAATTATATTATTTTATTTTATTTCTTCAATAAATAAATTCCAAACTCCTGTATAAAAAAATAGAAAAAAAAAAAGGAAGAAATCCCAAACTTCCTTTTTGCTGTAATTAGGATGTTAAAATGGATTGACAAGTTGTATTCGTGTCATCAGTTGACACGATTATGGTCATCACGAATACGTTCTATTTATTAATCGGGTTGATACGAACATGATACGTTTAACTTTCGGGTCACATTTAGGTTATAAAATATAACACGAACACGACACGATTATGCTTTTTTGGATCATTTTTTGTAAGATAACACTATTAACATTGATATTTCAGTAAATTTACACGTATTATAAATAAATTGGTCAGACTGACATGATAAGAAAAAATTAAATGGATTGTAACGGATTCGCATGTCAATCTGTAACACGACACGATTTGAGCCGTATCATAAATATGTTGATTCGTTTATAATACAAACATGTATAACTTTAACACTAACCTACTAATTTTATATATTTTGCGTTTCAGATTTACGTGTCATGATCCATTTTGACACTCTTGGCTATAATGTATTATCGTTGCCTAGGATAAAAATTGCCGCTTTTGGATTTGAAACATTGAAAAACAGAAATGGGACTCGCAATGGTTGTGTGGCGACATCGAAATTGAAGAAAAACATGCGTTCAATAGAGGCCTCTTAATATGGCCTGCCATATGAAGATAACTTGTGGTGTTTATCAGAACCCTCAGCCTCAGGCCCTTTGGGTACAGCTGCTGTGCTCAAGATATAACTTTCATAATGATGGCATGTCAATTCAACTCAATAAATTTAAATTTTATTGATTCGATTAATATATATTGATTTTTGATTCAAAAAATTAAGATTTAATTTATTAAATTGTATTTTAATAAAAAAATTAAAATTAAAATTATTTTTTATCGATTAAAATATAATTTAATTGATTCGTTAGATTCAATTGATATAAGTTAGGGTTTAAATGATTAAAATAAAGTTGAACCAATCAAATGAATTTTAATTAATTAAATTGGATTTACACTCAATAATTTGATTGAATTGATATAAATTTAAGTTTTATTGATTCATTCATAGGTTAGTCAATTAGTTGAATAATTTGATGTGACAATCTTTAATAGATTAATAGAGCTTAAATGACAATTGATTCAATTGATATATATTGAGATTTGATTGCATAAATTAATATTTAATTTATTAAATTGAATTTCAACTAATAAATTAAAATTAAATTAATTTTTATGGATTAAAATATGATTTTTTTTATTCAATCGATGAAAATTAGGGTTTAAAATAAGATTAAACCGATTAAATTGGAGTTCAATTGATTAATTGAACTTCAATAGATTAAATTGAAATTATATTCAATAATTTGATTAAATTGATATAAATTTGAGTTTTAATCACTTGAATCTTAATTGATTCAATTACTATTGATTAAATATATTCAATTAACATATATTGAAATTTGATTGAATAAATTAAGACTTAACTTACTAAATTGGGTTTCAATTGACAAATTAAAATTGAATTAATTTTATATTGTTTAAAATATAATTTATTTGATTTATTTGATTCAATTGATATAAATTAAGGTTCAATGAGTTAAAAAAGATTGAACCAATTAAATTAGAGTTCAACTCATTAATTGAACTTCAATTGATTAAATTGGAATTAAACCCAATAGTTCAATACAATTGATATAAATTGAGATTTGATTGAATAAATTAAGATTTAACTTAATAAATTAGATTTCAATCGATAAATTGAAATCTATTGATTAAAATATAATTTTATTGATTTGTTTGATTCAATTGATCTAAATTAGGGTTTAATTGATTAAAATATGATTAAACCGATTAAATTGAAATATAACCGATTAATTGAACTTCAATTTAATTTAATTGAAATTAAAAACAATAATTTGATTAAATTGATATAAATTTGAGTTTTAATCAATTGAACCTTAATTGATTCAATTAATATATACTGAGATCTTATTGAATAAATTAAGACTGAACTTATTAAATTGGATTTTAATTAATAAATTGAAATTAAATTAATATTATATTGTTTAAAATATGATTTAATTGATTTGTTTGATTCAATTGATGTAAATTAAGTATCAATAGATTAAAATAAGGTTGAACCTATTAAATTAGAGTTCAATTGATTAATTAAACTTCAATTGATTAAATTGGAATGAAATCCAATAATTTGATTCAATTAATATTAATTGAGATTTGATTGAATAAATTAAAATTTAACTTAATACATTGGGTTTCAATCAATCAATTGAAACAAAATTAATCTTCTATTGATTAAAATATGATTTATTTGATTCAATTGATATAAATTAGGGTTCAATTGATTAAAATAAGGTTGAACCGATTAAATTGAACCTCAATTGATTAAATTAGAATTAAAAACAATAATTTCATTAAATTGATATAAATTTGAGTTTTTTAATCAATTGAACCTTAATTGATTCAATTACTATTGATTAAATTGATTCAATTAATATATATTGTGATTTGATTGAATAAACTTAGACTTAACTTACTAAATTGAATTTCAATCGATAAATTAAAATTAAATTAATCTTCTATTGTTTAGAATATGATTTAATTGATATAAATTAAGGTTCAATGGATTAAAGTAAGGTTGAATCGATTAAACTAGAGTTCAATTGATTAATTGAACTTCAATTAATTAAATTAGAATTAAACCCAATAATTTGATTCAGTTGATATAAATCAGGATTTGATTGAATAAATTAAGATTTAACTTACTACATTGGGTTTCAATTGATAAATTAAAATAAAATTAATTTTCTATTAATTAAAATATAATTCGTTTGATTTAATTGATATAAATTAGAGTTCAATTGATTAAAATAAGATTGAACCGATTAAACTAAGTATAATTGATAAATTGAATTTCAATTGATTAAATTAGAATTAAAAACAATAATTTGATTAGATTGATATAAATTTGAGTTTTAATCAATTCAACCTTAATTGATTTTTAATATATAGAAAAATTGGACTAATTAAATAATCATGTATGGATTTGATATGTCTCAAATTATCCAATAAATTTATAAGTAATGTTGTACAAAAATTTCATCATATTCTTAACGAAAATCACAATTTAGGCCCTTTAATGTTTCAACTATTAAATTGATGAATTTTGACATCATAGCTAACTATTAAATAATTATTTATTTTTTGCATCAAATTAATTGTTATTAGATGGCAAAAAAGAAAAGGACTTAAACATTAACAATTAAAAATTTATGCTATCTTACTCAAAAAAAAAATTATGCTTTTAATTTTATTTTTTAAGTTTCATATGGGTTTTGATAAAAAAAATTTAGAGATTCAACATGTAATAAAATTAAAATTCATAATTTAATAAAGAATAATCAAAACATCAAATTAATTGTTTCCGTTGATCCTATTGTTTTTGGACTGCGAGCCATCCCATCAATGCACGAAGGGAGATTTTTATCACCGGCTGATTACCGATTTTTGAATTGCGATTCATTGACGGTGGTGAGGGGATGGTGACCCTAGGATTCGGGGCCATTGAACTCTTCGGCAAGAGAACAGTGGAGGTTGAAACTGGTGCAGGCTAGGGTTGAGAGAGGCCCACCGTCGCACTAGTTTAGATTGAGAAACCCACCGCCCTTGTCTGATGCGGTGCACACAATGGGCGATTTTGTCGACAAGCGTGACGGCGACACCCTTCTTGGCTAAAAAGTAAGTTGTACAGACTTCGATAATACCGCCATCACAAATGACCGCACGCTTCGGGTGTTGCTGGTCCATGGATGGCGACGCCGATGAGGAGCAGCGGATGGAGGAAATACTTGTGATTAATGCAGAGTGAAGAGAGGTGAAAGAAATTCTATTTGGTTGTGTTTGGCTGGTAAGAAAGTGAGGAGAAATGAAAATTTTAGTGAGAAAATAGAGAGAGCATGAGGAAGAGGCAAAAGAAATACAAATAAAAAAATAATTTCATTATAAGCTTATCTGGATTCCTCTATTCACTTGCAAAAACCAGTAACCTCATCGAAGTGTCTTCCTTTTTGTCTTTTTTTTTTTCTGGGAAGTTGAAATTTTTGAGAATTTTATTTTTTAAGAGGGTTTAAAAGAAGAAAAAAGTACGGATGACAATTTTCTTTCTATTCGTGGTGCTCTGCCCGAAGGAGGTGAATTTTTTTTACTTATTCTATGCTCTGCCCCAATCTTTAAATTTTTTGTATTGAGAATGTACAAGAAAAATATATACATCGATATCCTGATTTCCGCTCCAATAATTTTATTTATATTTATATATCTTATATATATTCGTACATATAATAAAAATTGGAAATAAGATAGCAATAGAATATCTTCGTCTCTGTAAAGTGCAAGGACGAGAACTAAAAAAAATTTTCCAATCAAGAATGGGGCAGAAGTTTGGGACACACGGATGGAAAAACTTGTCTTATTGCTGCTCGTAGAAGAAAGAGAAAGGAGAGAACGAGGTGAAGAAGGGAGATAAATAGTTTAATTTCATTTATAATCACTCAATTTTATTATTCTTGTATCACATAATTTTTTTGTCCCTTAAAAGTCATTTAATAGTAGTTTTGATCCTATAAAATTACTTTTGGCGATTTTTCAATAATCAATTGTCGGAAAATTGTATTAACAACCTAGTTAGCACCGAAAAATTGCCAAGTCCCTATTCGTAACCTATCATCCATATCAATATTATAATTAAAAATGTCATGTCATGTAAACAAGTTTATACAGACATAAGACAAAATAAAAAATATATATATTTTTCCATGATTTGACCTTCCCCCGTTTTATGTCATGCACCGCAGAGGTATGAAGTGCATATTGATGCTTCTGATTTTGCACTTGGTGGAGTCTTAATGCAAGAAGGTCATCCAATTGCCTATGAAAGCCGTAAGCATAATGATTTATTAAGTAGGCACGGGCCATGTCGGACTTCTCATGCCATCCCTTGGCAAACTTGAAGG
>CATIWF010100521.1:0-29216 GCA_949630135.1 Balakata baccata | reverse complement strand
AAAATTTCATCCTTGACACCCAATTTGTCAAGATCTTCAACATTAAGAGTTCTATTGGAGATGAACTTCTTGGATTGTATGTTGGCATATCTTTTCTTTTCCTCCTTGGAGAAGGCATTGAAGATATCTTGAAAGGAGGTCAATTGGGTGGAAGATGCCACCCCTTTGCCTTTGGAGCCTCTTGATTTAGAGGTGCCAACCTTTGGTGCCATTGAGAGAGAGTGAGTTTAGAGAGCATATGGAAATTTTGTAGAAGAGTTGGAAGAGAGAAAGAGTATTGATGCAATTGTGAGGGGAAGAAGGGAAAGTATTTATAGGTGTTGAAGGGGTATGTTACCGTTTGGGAGAATTAAATGACAGAAAAAACTGATTGGTGGCAGTTACAAAAAGGTTGCCATTGAGTGAGTCCCAATCGGGAACCCTCTAATGGTAGGAAAAAAAATTAAATTTTTGACCGAGTCCCAAGGGGTATAGAAGGCTTTCTGAGCGTGTACGTTAGAAAAGGTGCAATAATAAAAAAATTTTAAATGTCCCAACGGGAAGTGGGGCTTCCCAATCAAGAGATGAGAAATTCCAACGGTCAAACTGATGACCAAGAAGTCGCAGGCGGGAGGCATAATATCCCGAGCGGGACATTGTTCTCAAGCAGGAAAACTGTTTCCCGAGCGGGAGTTATAAGGTCTCCGTGAATTCTTAGGAGAAAAAAGAAATTTACTATCCTTAAAGTTCAGAATACACATAAAGCAAGTAAAGAACATACGATAACAACAAATAGTATGAAAAAACAAGATGCAAAGTTTTCTTAAATCAAGG
The DNA here is from genome assembly GCA_949630135.1 of Balakata baccata. Lineage (NCBI taxonomy): Eukaryota > Viridiplantae > Streptophyta > Magnoliopsida > Malpighiales > Euphorbiaceae > Balakata > Balakata baccata. The sequence continues at coordinate 28,403 of CATIWF010100521.1, read as the reverse complement.
TGCTTCCGTCAAGCATACCAAGCTCTCTTTTTATAAAACAAAACCTTTCATCATTTAGAGGCTTAGTAAAAATATCTGCAAGTTGGTTTTCAGTGTCAATAAAATCTAACACTACATCACCGTTTTGAACATGATCTCTTAAGAAATGATGTCTAATGTCAATGTGCTTGCTTCTAGAGTGTTGAATGGGATTTTTAGAGAGGTTTATAGCACTTGTGTTATCACACTTAATTGGAATGAGGTCAATGTCATGACCATAATCCTTTAGTTGTTGCTTTATCCAAAGGACTTGAGTGCAACAACAACCAGCAGCCACATATTCAGCTTCGGCGATGGACAAGGCTACCGAAACTTATTTCTTGCTATGCCAAGAAACCAAACACTCTCCAATAAAGTGACATGTCCCAAACGTGCTTTTTCTATCCAATAGACTGCCGGTGTAGTCGTCATCTGAGAAACTGATTATATGAAATGAAAAATTTCTAGGATACCATAGTCCTAAATGCAAAGTGTCATGAAGATATTTTAAAATTCTTTTTATTGCATTCAAGTGTGATTCTTTAGGACATGATTGAAATCTTGCACATAAGCATACACTATACATAATGTCGGGTCTAGAGGCAGTTAAATAAAGAAGAGAGCCGATCATACCTCTATAAAGCTTTTCATCAATTGCTTTACCTTTATCATCTTTGTCCAATTTTGTTGATGTACTCATTGGAGTCTTGGCATTCTTACATCCATCCATCCCAAATTTCTTGATTAATTCCTTTGTATACTTGGATTGATTGATAAAGATGCCATCTTTGCCTTGCTTGATTTGGAGTCCAAGGAAAAATTTGAGCTCTCCCATCATGCTCATTTCAAATTGCCTAGTCATACACTTAGTAAATTCTTGGCAAAGAGTCTCATTAGTAGGTCCAAAAATGATATCATCAACAAAAATCTGAACAATGAGAGTGTCATGCCTATGTTTTTTGGTAAAAAGAGTTGTGTCAACATGTCCTTTTGAAAAACCATTTTTCAATAGAAAAGCACTTAGTCTTTCATACTATGCTTTTGGGGCTTACTTTAATCCATATAAAGCCTTAGCTAATTTATAGACATGATTTGGAAAAGCTTGATTTTTAAAACCGGGAGGTTGTTCAACATATACTTCTTCTGATATAAAACCATTTAAAAATGCACTTTTTACATCTATCTGAAAAAGCTTAAAGTTCATGTGACATGCATATGCTAACAAAATGCGTATGGTTTCTAATCTTGCCACAGGGGCAAATGTTTCATCATAATCAATATCTTCCTCTCGGTTGTATCCTTTGGCAACCAATCTAGCTTTGTTTCTTATGATGTTACCATCCTCATCCAATTTGTTCCTATAGACCCACTTACTACCAATGATTGGGTAGTCACTAGGTCTTGGAACCAATGCCCAAACTTCATTTCTCTCAAATTGATTGAGTTCCTCTTGCATAGTAATCACCTAACTTTCATCATCCAAAGCCTCACTGATTGACTTTGGCTCAATTTGAGATACACAAGCTAGATTAGAATCAAAAATTTTTGAACGAGTACTTACACCTTTTGAGGGATCACCAATGATTTGTTCCTTTGGGTGGTTTCTTGCATATCTCCATTCCCTTGGTAGCTCATTTGTCTCTTGCTCTTGAGGTTGGGATTGATCCTCTACTTGTTGTTGCTCCTTATCAAGGTCATGCTTATTTGGAGATATTTCTTGTTCTCCTTGATCAAGGTTGACTCCTACAATATCATTCAGAGAAATACCATTCCAAGATCAAGTGTATAGGACTCATCAAAATTAACATGCATAAACTCTTCAACAACTAAAGTTCTCTTATTAAATACTTTATAGGCTTTGCTAGAGGTGGAATAACCAAGAAATATGCCTTGATATGATTTTGAGGCAAATTTTCCAAGATTGTCCTTGGTATTTAATATGAAGTATTTGCAACCAAATACTCTAAGATATGAAATCTTGGGTTTTCTTCCATTCCAAAGCTCATAAGAGGTTTTATTCAAAATTGGTCTTTTACAAATACAGTTTACAATATAGCATGTCGTATTTGTGGCTTCCGCCCAAAAATAAGTTGGTAGGCCATATTCATTAAGTATTGTTCTAACCACTTCTACTAATGTTCTATTTTTCCTCTCAACTACTCCATTTTGTTGAGGAGTTCTTTGTGTTGAAAAATCATGAGAAATACCATTTTTCAAACAATAATTTTCAAAAATTTCGTTTTCAAATTCCTTGCCATGATCACTTCTAATTTTAGAGATGCAATATTCCTTCTCATTTTGAACTCTTTTGGCAAAGTACTTAAAGTTTTCAAAAGTATCACTTTTATGAGCTAAGAAAATTACCCAAGTGAATCTAGAACAATCATTAACAATAACAAATGCATAGTGTTTTCCACCCAAGCTTGCAACTCTACTAGGTCCAAATAAATCTAAATGCAATAGTTGAAGAGGTCTAGATGTGGCTAAACAATTTTTTATTTTGAAGGATAATTTGTGTTGCTTGCCTCTTTGACATGGCTCACAAGTTTTGTCCTTCAAATATTTGACTTTTGGTAGTCCATCTACTAGTTCATCTTTGCTAAGACTTTGAATTAAATTCATGCTTGCATATCCAAGTCTTCTATGCCATAGCTAAGATTCTTCACTAATAGACATAAGACAGCTAGAGGAAATATTAGACAACTTGTGTAAGTCAATTATGTAAGTGTTGCCATCTATTGATCCATAGTCTTTCATTGGAAGACTTCTCAAGATTTTGTTATTTACATCTTCAAGGCTTGTATGTCTTCCAAATGTCTTCATATTATTGATAATGAAGAGTAGGTGGTTTGTTATTTCCGTGATGGTCTTATTTGGCTTCATCTTGAAGAGTTCATATTCGTTCATTAGGAGTTGAATCTTCCTATAACGAACTTGCTTTGGTCCTTCGTGATAGTTCTCCAAAGTCCTCCACATATTGTAGGTGGTTAGACAATGTTGGACTCTCCCACATTCATCAAGAGAGAGAGAGAACTTGCTAGGATGGCCATGGCCTTCTTGTTTTTGCCATTTTCTCTTCTATGTGGTTCAATCCACTCATCTCTTGGGAGATGTTCATCCTCTCATGCAGCATTCTTTTTTGTTGGTGGTGTTCATTCTTTGTGAACACTATCCCACACATAAGTGCCTTCACTATCCAAATGTGCCTCCATTCTAAACTTCCATTAGGCATAATTTGACCCATCAAAATAAGGTTTGAGGCTTTGGAATCCTTCTTATGCCATTGTTGATCTTTGCTAGAGCTGATTAGGCTTGACATCTAGACCTTGCTCTAACACCAATTGTTGCCCAAACAATCACTAAGAAGGGGGGGATGAATTGGTGGGAAATTATAAATATGCACTCATAAGATAGTAAAAGAAAAGGAGAAGATTGAGACACGAATTTTATAGAGGTTCGCGTGTTAACTAACCCTACTCCTCTCCCCAACATAGATTGGGTATTCACTAATCTAATCACTTAGATTACAATCTTTGGAGTTTTAACAAGCTCACTCCCAACTAGGTATTTTATGAAGGCTAACACTCAACCCAAATTTCCCTTATCTTTTATGGCTTACACAACAACCAATTCCTTGTAATTTGGCTCACACTACCCAACTACAAGACAACCCAAGTGTTTTAAGATTAACACTTGAACCCTTATACAAAAACAATTAATGAAAGGATTGGGAAAATAAATTGCAATAGCTTTGGCACTTATTGAGTTGTTGGATCTGATTAAATGGCCTTTTGGTAAAGTATTTATATTGATTACCTACCAATTAGCCATTATAAAGTGGTGCCATAACTCTTTTTAATGTTCTCTTACAAGTGCATTAAATGCAGTTTGCAGAAAGAAGTGTCCCAGTCGAGAACCATGATGTCTCGATCGGGAAATATCCAATTTTAATATGTGGCAGCTTCTGGTTAGCTGAAAACCCCAACGGCTAGTTTTTATTCAATTGTCCTGGTCGAAACTCCATGTGTTCCAATCGGGACTTACCCGATGATGCCACTGCTAGGAACTTGGGTCTTCTTGGCTTTGAATGAGTCTCGGTCGGGACTACCATTTCCGGTCGGGGCCGAAGCTAGTTTGACTAAAAGTGTTTTGACTTTCTGATGATGTGGCACACTTTGGTGGTGTCTCCTCTTCAATAGTCACATCTTTTTTAATGTCTCGCTCGGACTGCAACCATTTCCGATCGGGAAACTAAGTGTCCCGGTCGGGACATATCATGTCTCGGTCTGCTTTTGCTACTAGAACTTTTGGGTCATCATCCTGTAGAGTTTTCTGGTTTGGACACTTGCTTTGCGTGTCTACACTACAGTCCCGGTCGGGACATTTTTGTCCCAGTCTGGAAAATACCGGTCCCGGTCAGGACATACCCTTTTCCGGTCTGCTTTTGCTATTGGAACTTTGAGACACTTAGTGTCCTAGTCAGGAGATTCTTGTCCCGGTCAGGAATTACACGTCTCCAAGAAATTCTTGAGTTGTTCAATGAGGAAACCTTAACCAAATGTACTAAAACTTTGAACACTATCAAAATAACACTTAACAAAGATGTTAGTAACAATTAATTTGATTGTCAAGATCAAAATGAAGAGCAATTACCCTACGGTTAATATAGTGGACTCTTCATCCTCTATGAGCATAATATCATTATGTTCCCTAATGAGAACATATCTAATGGGAGCATAACGCGTCCTACTAGAGCTACAAAGCATTTGTGCTTCTAAAAGTGCAGCTATTACATCATATGTATGAGTAACAGGTGGTTCAGGCAGTTGATCAACATCTATTTAAACATCTTGAACTTTTTCAAGTTCAAGCTTGCTTCCATTATCTCTTCTTAGAAGAAATTCTTTCTCTAAGAAGGTAACATGCTTTGAAACAAACACATTTTGTTCAAAAGTATTGTAGAATTGATATCTAATCATTTCTTTAGGATATCTTACAAACATATACTTTTCAGATTTAGTATCAAGCTTATATAACATAATCTGCTTCATATAAGCCAGATAACCCCATATTTTCATGTGTGAAAGTGAGGATTTCTTATTAGTTCACATCTCATATGGAGTAACATTAACTAACTTTGATAGGACTCTATTTAAAATATAAACACTAGTCTTAAAAGCATGGCCCCAAAAGGATTTGGGCAGATTTGCTAAGCCCATCATTGACCTCACTATATCCAACAAGGTTCAGTTTCTTCTTTCAGCTATACCATTGTGTTGTGGCGTGTAAGGTGGAGTCCACTCGGATAATATCTCATTATCCTTAAGATAGTCCTGAAACTCTTGGCCTAAGTATTCACCACTTCAATCTGATCTAAGTGTTTTAATACTCTTGCCAAGTTGTTTCTCTATTTCATTTTTGAATTATTTGAACTTTTCAAAGGCTTTAGATGTAATTCACAAGATACAAATACCTATATCGTGAGTAATCACTGATAGAACTAATGAAGTAGATAAAACCACCCCTGGCGTGCACAGACATTAGCCCATATACATCTAAATGTATTAGTTCAAATTGTTATTTGGCATGTTCACTCTTTTCACTAAAAAGTAATTTTGTCATCTTATCTAACAAGCAAGATTCATATGTATCATATGTTTTATAATCAAATGACCCTAAGCTACCTTCCTTGTGTAGCTTAGCTTAGTCATGCGTCTCTCACTAATATGGCAAAGGCGACAATGCCATAAATAAGATGATTTTAGACTATCTTGTTTTAATTTTTTATTATTGTCATTAGTGTTAAGAAATGGACTTGTTATATCTAATATGTAAATCTCATTACATAATGTACTAGATGCATAAAGAATATAATTCACCATTATTGAACTATTATTACCAAATGTTAAATGAAAATAATTCATGTTCAAAACAAAAACAGAAATAATATTCTTTGTCAAAATAAGAACAAAATAACAATTATCCAATTCTAATAGAAGCCCACTAGTAAGGGTCAATAAATAAGTTCAGATAGCTAATGTAGTGGAAGTTCTCATAGTGGGTTGATATCTAATATCTCTAAGAATGACTTTAGGTTTGCCCAATAAGCCACCTTAGGTCAACTGGTAGGTATATGATCTGTACAAATTGTATTCTCATGCAACTATTGAATCTAATGCTATTAACTGATTGATGTATGCACACTCAATGTGTCATCAACACTTGATGCATGTACATCTCATGTACATTACCCAACTTGACCTTTATCCACACTGACCTTGAGTTTGCCCAACAAATCAATCTGTCTAGTTAAAACCATCCCATTAATCATGAAGTCTTATTTTATGGTTTGAACATATTATTATAGAACGTGCTTGGGTTTGCCCAACAACCTAGACTGTAAAAGAACTTTAGTTCTCTACATATTAATAGAAGACATTATTTTTAATATTGTTTTAGAGAGGGATTTGCTTTTATTTAGTCTCATCATACTTTGCATACATTTATATATTCATTCATCATAAGAATATATAAAGATAGTTACTCTAACTATATGTCTTTATTATGGACAAACTATTATCAAACCCTTAAACTAAGAAACTAGGTCAAGCCTAGGTAGATGCATGAATTACAATATAAATAGAAATTCAAAATTCTTATTCTATGTCTTCTTGTAATGTGCACTAACTCCTTGCTTCTTCTCCTTTGTATCTCTAATTTATCCTAATCCTATATAATATAATTAAATAATTTTAAATTAGAAAATCTCAATTTACATTTGAAGTGAATGAAATAAGAAAAAAAAATACAAGAGAATTAAAAAATGAGGCAGAGACTCGCATGCCCTATTTACCAAATTACGAAATAAATTCATGCATGATCAATTACATTAGTCTAAGTCCATAATCAGCCATTATGCATAGCCAGACAGCCCTATCATGCATTCTTTAATGTGAAAGGCAAAGATAAAATTAAAATTGGCGTTGTGGATTCTAATAAAATCGATTTCAACAATTAAACCATAAAATCAATTTTTCAGCTTCGATTTGAAAATCATCATTTATTTTATTATTTAATCCCATTAAATAATTATAGTATCAATTATAGATTCTTTATAAGAGATAATAAAATCAATTAGGTATTTATTCGATCTTATCAAATATTTTACCTAAATATTGCCCATTTTTATATTTCTTCCTTATTATATGCAATTTTATATTGATAATAAATTAAAAATCAAATTTTAAATTAAAATCAATATTTCCATAGTTTTATTTCACAAATAAAATCACCTTAACAAAATAATTATGATGCTAAAATTAATTAAACCATTTAATTAATATTATATTCATTTTTCTAGTCACACTATATTAGGATTTGTTTATACGAATTAAATCAAAATTTAATCCGAAAAATTTCCAAAATTCTAGACTCATATATCATTATTTTAGACATATTTAGATCAGTTCAAGTCAATTCAAATTAATTAAAATTTGAACTAACAAACTAATCCATAAAATACCCAAAATGAATCAATTACCATCCGAAATTCATTGAAAATTTTATAATGGAATAAACTCATTTAGAATGTAAATAACATAAATATTTAACATGCCGATTATCTCACAATCAAAATTTAATGGTGTTGGAATTAAAATTAAACATACAGAATTATTAACAGAATAATAATTATGATACTAGGCACTTTCGCAATCATGAGCTATTTCGAGCTCACAAATTGCCCATATCCAGAAATTGAAAACTATTTTCAATTCTCTTTTGTTGCTGCTTAGGTAACAAATCATGTTCATAATATATTCTAGACATTAACTAGTCATCAAATGACCAACAAAAACCGAGCAAACCAAGGAGGAAAACAAAAATAAATTAAAGTTCTTTAAAACCCTAATTTTGGCAGTAATCCATAAACAATGAAAATCAATCATACAAACTCATTTGTACCATTCCATATTCGTACAACTATTCCATTATCATTATATGAACAAAAAGTTAATGACATATAGAATCAAAACTGAAAGTTAAAACCAAATTTGTTTTTTATAACACAAAATCCAAAGTACCAACTTTCAACCAATCCAATTTTAATCTTCAATAAAATTAATTATGGAAATTATAGGAGCCTCTGATACCACTGTTGGAGTTTGCTCATGTATGACATACATCATGACATAGCGGAAATTAAAAATTTTACAATGGAATAACCTATGTAGCCATAATTAATTAACTATCTAATAGTTTGAAGATCATTACCTTTGAAACCGAGACTTCGTTCTTCGAATTCCTTCTTATTGGGTTGTTGTAAACCACAGTAATCCAACTGGATCACCTCTAACGGTATTCACGTGAAGGTATTTAGAAGAACACCACCTTGGAGATGGCTTGAACAAACAACAATATGCTAGTAAAGTTTATAAGAGAGGTGTGAATTGTTTCTCAAGCAATTCTGATGGAGGCAACTCATTTTTACCTTTTAAAAAGACTATATATTGTCCCTTTAGTTGTGTAAGGATTAGGGTAACCGATTATCCACAATTAGATTTCCTAATTAGATTAGGATTCCTAATTTGTCATCATTTGCGATCACGAATCTACATTTGTGCTCACAAAATGGCATTAATCGACTGGTTCCTGATTGCAAAACCAGTTTCCCAATTGGGAACTTATCCGATTCTCATGCAATGACTTTTCAATCTCGCGAAGGGTATTATCACAATAGCAATAAGTTTGCGAGCAGGAAAACTTTTCCAATCACAAACTTGTCCTGACCTTGTTTTTCTCTCTCAGTTTTGAATCTTATCCAAAAGGCCAATTCACTTCTTCTTCACACTTTCAATGCATGTGTCCTATTAAGTTTCCAGTTATAGTGGCCATTCAAATCAATATTTGATCTCGAACAGGTCATGAGCGGTATCTAGCAACATATTATGACCCCAATTGACTAGAAAGTCAGTAGTTTGGCTTTGACATTTCCATAGACAATTATTCATGCAATTCATCCATTCACCATTCTATACCCCACTCAGTTTAGAGTATGGACTCAGTGTCAGCTTATACTAAACTAACTACATCACATCTAGCCCAAGTAATATTAGATCTTATCATTGAGACTTATTACTCTTATTAGATATGTCATTGGAGACTATCTTTATGACATGTCTGCTCCAACTAGAGACTTCTAAATAATGATCTCAATAAGAGGCCATAGGTATACTCTCCCTCTGCCAGGAGTCTTTGTTGGTGACTTAACTATCTCAAATACCTTAAACTATACCCAATCACCACCTTATGAGTGACCTCTCCTGAGGCAACAAGGAAATAAGTAAAAGTGTATAATCAATATCTAAGATAACCTTGATCACTTCAAGTCTAAGAATACTTGCACTATTGTTATGATAAGACTATCACTGATATAGAATAGAAAATCCATGTGATGATCTTATAGCAAGTCTTTAATATACTTGTATACTCTAGCAAGCATCCACATATAAACTTTAGATATCTCATGTTTACAAATTATGAGATCTACTGCTTGATTCAATCAAAAGTATAATATGTATTAGTCTATCCGGATCAACAATGTCTCATCTTGTTGATCATATGATTAGAGATAATTTAGATACAACTATAATTGCACATGATGGGAATCTCAATATTATGATCATATCATGATTTTTTTCATGCTATATTTTGTATCATGTCCAATCAAAAGTATAACATATGCTAGTCTGTCCAGATCAACAATGTCTCATCTTGTTGAACATATGATTAAAGATAATTTAGATACAAATATAATTGCACATGATAGGAATCTCAATATCATTATCATATCATGATTTTTTTTCATGCTATGTTTTGTATCATGGACTTCATTATTAGATTTAAGATCTAATTAATTCATAACATGATGAACATCAATATAATGAAAAATGTCATTTTCTTCATATAAAGAATTTGTAATGTAAGTGATAAAGGTGATTGACTTTATAATACCTTTCTAATAGTTAAGACATGAATAACGGATAATACAAGATATAGCTAAATCCAAGCTATAAAATAAAGTGATCTTGAAACCCCTTGCTTAGCCAAGCAATCTGCCATGGAGTACATTGCTTATACATTTCAATAAGACAAAATTTATGATACAACTCTCATGGTTTATGACAATCTTTCTTAGAGTGCCAAGCAATATCATTAGTTGAATTAGATTCAAAGATGATATGTGGAAAAAAGGAATACTTACATTCTACTGTAATCTGAAAAGCATATCGAATGACTACCACCTCAACTATATTAGAGTCCATAGTACCATATGGCGTAGAAAAGAGATAGAGAACATTACCCGTAAAGTCTCGAAGGACACCTCCCACTCCTACAAGTCCTGGTTTTCCTAGAGAAGAACCATTTGTGTTATATTTAACAAAATATGGGGGAGGAGCATGCCACCTGGATGGAGATGGTTTGAGTTTAGGGCGGTAGAGCTTGATTGCATCCATTCCTAAAAGGAGATCTTGATTATGTAAGAGACCTTCATCATCTATAAACCATAACCATGCCCTGTATCTATTGCCAATGATGAAAAAGAGATACTCAGTTTTTAAAGCTCTTCCACTAAAAACTATTTTATTTTGTTTCCACCAAATAGACCAAAGAGTAGCATGAAAAATGATGGACCAAATCTTCCTAAGGAAATTTCACCAAACACTTACATTTATTATTTTATTTACAAAAATTACATGCAATATTCTTTCTTTTTTTTTTCAATTTTACATATTCTCTTTTCAATTTTACTGAAATCTTTCTCAAATCATAAAAGTCTTCAATTCGTTCACCGTTAGGCTTGAGATTAAGAGCCCATCATATTTTGAATTCCCAAATCAAAAAAGAGAAAATGAAAAAGGGAGCAGTGAACTGGAAAATAAGTTTGGTGTTTTTCTTTTCTTTTTCATAATATCAACTTATCTTTTTTACTTAGCCAATAATAAATGCATTCAATTTTGGCAATCCAGATTATCAAATCCACCATCGTGTTGCCTTTAAGTTGAGTTTTGAGCTTCGATTTGGGGCCAACATTACTATCTAGGGTTTTGGTTGTGCTGCTGCTGTTTTTTTTTTTCAATAGTTATATATTTATTCTTATTAGGTTATTAAGTTTGGTACCTAAAATCAACATCAACTTCTACTAGAGTTAGTTGTTGAAAATTTCATCTTTCATTGAGCAAGCTAGGGTTAAATGATTGAGTTGTGCAATACACCAACTTCTTTTTCCTAGAGGATCGAAGAAAAGAATGATTCAATTTGACTTGTAAGCCTATTTGTCTGCTATAGAATAGAATTTCATCCAAAAACAAAAAGATTTTTGCATTTTCACATTTTTAATAGCTAGAATGGTGAATTTAGTGGATTAATTAATTCTTCTTCATTTTCTTCTTCTTCTTTTATTTTTATTTTTTGAAAATAGCCAAGGTATCCCCAAGGTATATCCGAGGTATTCTCATGGAATCCCCAAATGTATAACGAAGTATCCCTAAGGTATTCCCAAGGAATTCTTTCTAAGAAATTCTCAAGAAATTTCTAAGGTATACCTAAAGTATCCTTAAGGTATACTCGAGATATTCTCATGGAATTTCCAAAGGTATACCCAAAGTATACTCAAGGTATTCCCAGGAAATTCCTCTCTGTGAATTCTTTGAGAATTTCCTATGTATACCCAAAGTATCCCTAAAATATATCTAAAGTATTGCAAAAGATATACCAAACAGTTTGTTTGAAAAATTGTGATGTTTTGAATTTTGATTAAATCCTATTATTATTCTTCTTCTTTAATGATTAATTCTTCAGTTTTTTTATTCTTTATTGGTGAAAATTAAACCAAATTATGCATAAGGTATGCTAAATATATACCGTTTAAACATATTTTAAGGTGATTTTAAAATTTATGTACCATTATAATTTTAAAATTTTTTTCTATAAAATTGAAAAAAACTTTCAACTCTTGTAAAAAGTGTAAAAAAATATCAATTTTTTGATATTTTTGTAAAATTTCCAATCTTCTTTTGAAAAGAGCCCATAACTAAGATATATAACTTACATTACTATAATAACCAATCTATTTAATTTTCCCATTTCAAATAAAAAAATTCAATTTGTCTCCGATACTAATTGTATTCTCAATGCTTGCAAAAAATATAATAATATTTTATCTGAATTAAAATATAATAATATTTTATCTGAATTAAAATATTTAATTGAATTAAACTCTTTAATTAATTGTCAAATAATAAATAATCTTTTAAGTAAACATTAGAATGCGGGCTCAATAGGTTCAAAGCGTGTAAAACGATTGGAATGAAATATTAGATCCTACCACACAGGATTCCTTCCCCGCGTAGCAATTTCCTGTCTTTATTCATGCACTGATTCAGTGTGATAGCTGTATTTCTTCTGTTCGCATCAGATGCATCTCTCTCGCTCATTCACTCACTCACTGACTCAAAACCTCGATTACTACACTTCATACCAACACAGCAGCTAAAATGGGAGAACAAAACCAAGAAGAGCTAGTGGTGATCCATTCATGGTCTGCTCCAAGATCCCTCAGTACCTCTCTCATGTACTCTTTTTCTCAGGTTTCTTTCCTTTCTTCTATTTCCTTTTCTTTATTTGTTGTATTTTTGATTGATCAGTGCCGAATTGTCTTGATTATTGATTTTTCCTGTATTAGAATGAAATGCTTTGGACAACCTAGTCTTCTCGATAATCTTGCTTCCAATTTGAGCTTTTAACTTCGGATAATTGATAGATGTGTTTTTACTTCTTATCTATTTTGTGTTTTTGTTTGGTGTTTTAGAGGGATGACATGGAAGTTCTTGATGAGCCTCTTTATGCAACTTTTCTTAAGGTATCAGGCGTGGAGAGGCCTTACAGGGACGAGCTTCTGTCCAAAATGGTGTGTAAAAAATAATATCGACATTTCGTCTCTCTTTTCTTTAAGATTTTTATGTTTTTTGTTGTATTGTCAGGCGGAACTAGAGGGCTTTTGGGTTCTTTATTTATATATAGCTAAGTCTTTCTTATGCACATGAGTTTATTTTGTATGGAAAGTGAGACAGAATGTGGAGGGGTTATTTGTAGGCTTATGGAATCAGAATGATTCTGGTACGAATTCATTTGAATGCCTAAAACCATCCTACTTATTAACTAGCACATGCAATACCTGAGCTAAGAATTAAAACTGTACAAGTGATGGTTTCATGTGGGAAGTGTGCCCTACTCTACCATGTAATGATGTTGGAAGCAGTTCTGTTGATTTCTTTTATCGGAGTAAAACTATTTTATTTTGAAAGAATTTCAGTTTTCTGTTGAATGTTATCATGATATCTGTCATCATTGAGAGTTCAGTATATAGCATCTAATATTTTCTATATTCATTGTTAATTTTTCTTTCTATATTAGGCCATTTATTTGTATTATCCATTTTTTTCTCATATTCTTAACATTGGATTTGTTGCTCAAATGGGAACAGGAATCAGATGGAAATAAGGTTGTAAAAGAAGTAATCTTTGGACCAGGAGAAAAGAAGTATAGGTTTTGTAAGGTAATATACCAGCTATTCTTCCTCTTAACATTTACAAGTTCTAAGAGATGTTTCTATGTATGAGCTATGTTATGCCCTATTTTCTCCCAGGCAATGTTATTTTGCTATGCACAAGTTTGTAATATCTTTTTCAAAATAATAACTAGTAGATCAGCATTACATGCATTGGATGCTCATTAATGGTGTTAGACATGGTCCCTTTTGTCATAATGTCTTTTTTCTCCTTAAAATTTAATGAAATTAGTTTTTCTTACCGGAGCTTCAAAATTGAAAGAAATTTTTCTTGCTGGCGTCACAACATAAAAAAGGAAACAAACAATAACCAAATTGTATTAGTGAACAACTTAGCATCATGAGTTTGAACCTTTGGTGTTGACTGGACTTATTTGGGTTTCAGTTGATGATTCACAATGGTAATTCATTTTCTTTTTATTGTCTACAGCACATATCAAAGCAGCGTATCCCTGGTCTGCCTAGTGATGTGATGAAGAAAGGAAAGCACTTTATCTTGATTAGGAATCCCCTTGATATATTGGTAAGATGTTGTAGCTAATCACTATTGTTTATCTTAAATCCAGCAAACTAGGTAAGCACATAAGATTTCATTTTATTTATGTTTTATCCATCCTCATGCATCGATCTACATTTGAATGGTTTTCCTGGCAATGGCAGTTATCTTAATGTTGATATTTTATAGCATAAAGATCAACAACCTTATGATCTCCCTGTTTCCTTTTGTTCTTCTTTTCTGCAAGATTGAAGACTCAATATGTTTAAATTTATAATGTTCTTATTTTATTCCTGCTGTCACTAACTGAACTTTATTTCCGTTCATTTTCCCCTTTTTTTGGTCAGCCATCTTTCGAAAAGGTTGTGCCTCCATCCTTTCTTGAACTAGGTCTGGCAGAATTGGTTTCCATATATAGCGACCTCTCTAAGTTGGGAAAGCCCCCACCTGTTATTGATTCGGCAGACCTTGAACAAGATCCTGAGGTTCTAGAATCTGCCACTTGTTTGCTGCATTTTTCTGTATATTTTGAAAATGAATGCATGTATTTTTTTTCCATTTCATGATAATGCTCAAGCAATATATTCATGTTGATTATCACATCATTATTCAATGCGTAATACTTTTATCTAATTATCAAAGGACTTTCCTATTCTCTGAAAACAACAAAACCTGTTTTTAACAAGAAATTTTCTGATTCCCCCGATGAAACCCTGACCTTCTATTTGGCTTATGCTAACCTCAATGAGAAACACTTACCATGTATATCTACAAATGCAGCATATTAGCAAGAAATGGATGAATATAGCTAAATGCAAACTGCAAAACGTATTATTCAATTTGTAATACTTTTATCTAATTATCAAAGGAATTGCCTATTCTCTGAAAACAACAAAACCTTTTTTTAACAAGAAATTTTCTGACTCCCCCAATGAAATCCTAACCTTCTACTTGCTTTATGCTAACCTCAATGACAAGCATTTACTATGTATATTTACAAATGCAGCATATTAGCAAGAAATGGATGAATATAGTAAAACGCAAACTAAAGGGTATGCGCTTTGAATGCCATTTCCTTGGAGCATTACCGTGATAGTGGCAGATACACTGCTCAACATTTGAAAGTGGACATGAAACTCTTGCTTCAGTCATTCTTTTAGATGCTAGTATTTAATTTGAAATTGTTAAATTTGTTAATTTTGGCAACTTGTGTTGTTGCTCATATTTTGAACCTTCCTCAGAATTCTGATTTCTGTTTCAACTAATATATAATCATATGGGCTTCCATTTAATTCTTAAAAAAACAAATTCAGTAATTAGTGTTATTTAAATATCATACTCATTTTGTTTTGTGTTGCTTAATTGTAGTTGTTTACCACCATTATAAGGCAATGGGTAATGTGGTTTGAAAAACTAGAAAATATTGATCTATAGTAATAATAAATATATATATATATATATATATATATTTTTTTTTTTTTTTTTCATTTTGTTTCCATCACATCAGTTAGAAGTTTGCTATATTTTCTTTATACAAGGTACTAATTATCACTTTTTTTTCTTGGAAGATACCCAATGCTTCTTGTCTAGATTTTGCATTTGTATCTGCTGAACTTCTGTATCTGCAGGGTACTTTACGTGGTCTTTGTGAAGACTTGGATATTCCTTTTGATGATAGAATGCTCAGGTTTGTAGGATCACAACCATTTTAAAGTCGATTCTGGTTGATTTCTTTTGTCCTTTTGTACTAAAATTTTTTGCCTTGGTTACATAAAAAAGCATAGATGGAACTGTGTAGATATACATTTATGATTAAGGTTTTTTGGTTAAATTCTTACAAATGTTATCAAAGATTGTTCAGTTCAAGTCAGAAAAGCATTGCCTTGACTAACTGCAGTTAGGTGAATCCTGTTTTATTATCCTACCATAATTAGTACCTCAGGTAATTTTCTTTCTGTCCTGCCTCTTGCCTAAATTTCTTAAGATATACCATTGAGTCCTTTGGAAACTATACTTTATTGGTGTGGAAATATGATAAACTAATGAATGATAATTAGTGGTTCCATACATGCAGACAGCACACCCATGCTCATGGATTCTGAATTGATTCTCTTAAATAGAAATTGTGGATTTAATTTTGGTCATGACTAGTTTGGGTCACATTCTCAGTTGGGAAGCTGGTCCAAAACCTATAGATGGTCTTTGGGCCTCATGGTGGTACAAAAGCGTGCATGAATCAACCGGCTTCACAAAAGCAAGACAGTATCCTCAGGTATAATTATTTGTGCTTTATATTTTGACGCAAACACAAATACTATGTACCAATTTCTGTTTCAGTGAATTATTTAGGTACAGAATCGTCTATTTTTAATTCATATAATCATTTCAACAGATATGTGCATTTTTTTTTATTAATTTAATGAAAAAGTTCTTTGCTATTTTGACGCATAATTTGGTAGGCATTTTGTTTCTTAAGTGAAAATTCTGGAGAAAAGAATTTTTCTATTCATCAATTCATGATTGTACACCCCTAGGTATTTTATATTTAGACTTAGCTAAAAATTAGGACTGAATAGTAGCTATTTTCCTTTACTAGAATTCTAATTCTAGTATGACCCTAACTTTTAGCTAGCAGAATATTTACATATAAATCAAGGATCTGATCTGATCTGATCTGGTTGTGATATTCAAGATTTATTTCCAACACTCCCCTCAAGCTGGTCTGAAAATATCTTCCATACCCAGCTTGCATATCAATTTATCGAACTGCCCTTTATGAAGTCCTTTAGTGAACAGGTCTGCAACTTGGTCTGATGTAGGAAGATAAGGCATACAAATTAGTCCAGACTCTAACTTTTCTTTAATAAAAAAACTTGTCTATCTCCACATGTTTGGTTCTATGATGCAGAACTGGATTATGTGCAATAGCAATGGCAGATTTGTTGTCACAATAGAGCTTTAGTGGTTGATCAACTTGAATTTTCAGATCCTCAAGAATCCTTTTAATCCACATTATCTCACAAATTGCAAGGGCAGCTGCTCTAAATTCTGCTTCAGCACTACTTCGAGCCACAACACTTTGCGTCTTACTTCTACATGTTGCAAGATTTCCTCCAACAAATGTACAATATCCAGAGGTTGACCTTCAATCTATTTGCATCCTGCCTAATCTGCATTCGTGTATATCTCTACCTTTAAATGTCCATTGTTTGCAAATAGTAATCTTTTCCCAGCAGTTCCCTTTAAATACCTCAGAATTCTTAACACAGCTTCATAATGTTTTGGGCCAGAAGAGTGCATGAATTGACTTGCCAAGCTTACAGAAAAAGAAATATCAGGTCTAGTATGTGCCAAATATATTGGTTTCCTGACTAGCTTTTGGTATTGATCCCTATCTGCCAATTGTTCAGGTTTGGAAGGTTCAAGTTTTAGGTTAGATTCAATTGTAGTTTCAGCAGCTCTACTTGCTAACATTCCAGTTTCTCCCAATAGATCTAATACATATTTTCTTCAAGAAACTAAGATACCCTTTTTTGATGGGTAAAATGAATTTTTTGTATTAAAACTTAGACACTTGTATCAAAATGGTACCAAATCTTTGTTGTGTCAATTTAGTACCACATTTTTGCAATTTTGTTTCAAAACAATATTTATGGTAGAATTTTTCTGTCGTGGACACTGGAGATACATAGAGTGTAGGGGAAAAAATCACTGAGCAGTCAGAATCTTGAGAATTTACTCACAGATAGTTAATTGCAGGAAAGTTTAGGGACATGTAAAACAGATTTTAGAATAATATTTTTAGAGATCTGAATTGAACCTCTTCCAGTAATAGGTGACAGACTTCCATCTGCAATTCTAACATTTTGATTTCCAGAACAAGGAGTGTAAGTTTTAAACAATGAAGACATATTGGTCATAAGGTCTGATGCACTAGAATCAATAATCCATAGTGCAGGAGTTTTTTGGCTTAAGAAAACAGATGAGGACTTACCTGAATGTGCAAGAGAAGCATTCAGAATAGAGCTGTTAATTCCAGAGTTAGAGGTTTTAAGAAGTTTCAGGAGTTGATTGAGTTGCTCCCTGCTGATTAATTGCTGTTCAACTGAATTGGCAGATGAAGATACAACTTTTGACTTGTTCTTAGGTTTGGAATTGGATGTGAAAGAGATTTCAGACATGGTGGCGACTGGTGAGAAAGAGGCGAATAAAGGATAGCTAAAAACCTTAGTTCACTGAGTTGGAACAAGGAAGCTCTGATACCACGAAAATTCTGGAGAAAAGAATTTTTCTATTCATCAATTCATGATTGTACAGCCCTAGGTATTTTACATTTACTCTTGGCTAAAAATTAGGACTGAATAGTAGCTATTTTCCTTTACTAGAATTCTAATTCTAGTATGACCCTAACTTTTAGCTAGCAGAATATTTACATATAAATCAAGGATCTGTTCTGATCTGATCTGGTTGTGATATTCAAGATTTATTTCGAACATTAAGAATATGAAAAATTTCTTCTTGTTTTTGTGTAACCATTTCATTTTCAGTTGTGTAATCTTCTTGATGTCTTCTCCCTATCTACTTGTATTTATATATCTCCTCATTTATTTCCTTTTCAGCCATTTCCTTTTTCTCTCTATGACTTGTTGGAGCAAAGTTTGCCTTTGTACAATATGCTTAGGCGCCATGTGAGGAAGACATCAGCCCTTTTAGAGAGTCCATTACCTCCTCCAGACATTCCAATTCCTGCAAATGAAAAGCTGCTTGCTTGGGTTGGAGACGAGATTCTACCACGCGAAAGTGCTAAGGTATGTGATATAGGAATTAGTAAGATTTTGGATCCACTGTTCATGGAGTTACAGTTTGATTGTCTTGTGACTTATATCAGGTTTCTGTGTTTGACTCGGTTGTCCAAGGTGGTGATTCAGTTTGGGAAGGACTTAGAGTTTACAATGGAAAGATATTCAAGCTTGAGGAGCATTTGGATAGGTGCATTGGAAAACTGGTGATTTATGACCAAAGAGTGGTGCTTGCAGCTGTGCATTAACCCATCTATAGAATATATTACTTGTATTGTTGAATCATTACTAACGAATGATTTGATATTTGAGATATTCACTATGCAAATACTTTAATTGAAAATAACTAAGAAGCTATATGAATTATGGTGTACTTTCTTTCTGTTTGTTGATAATTTTTGTTTTCTTTCTGTTTATTATTTAGTTGTCTACTTTCTTCTAGAGAGCCAATGGTGTGTTCTTCTACCCTCATTTCTTTGGTGCCTACCATTTCATGTTCCTTTTAGTGCGACTCTTTTATCAATGGCTGGACAAGAAAATAACTCATCTTTGAAACAATCTTTTGGATTTATTTTGCAATAGGTTGTTTGACTCAGCAAAGGCGCTAGCTTTCAAGAATGTTCCAACTCGTGAAGAGGTTAGGGCTTGGAGATGATTTGAGTTTTTTTAGAGCTATTTAAGGTTATAGGTTCTGTAATGGATAGATGTTTCTTTCTTTGCAAGTTTGCAGAGATCACTTCATCTTAGTAGCATATGGTATTTTGCAGGTCAAGGAAGCCATCTTCAGAACGCTAATTAGGAATGGAATGTTTGATAATGCACATATCCGACTATCACTTACTCGTGGAAAAAAGGTCAGTTATCGCTTTTGGTTTACAGTTTTTTTGTAATCTTTGAGGAACTTTAAGTTCCACATGTTTTCATTACTTGTTATGCTGGGAAACTCAGCAGCAACATAAGAATTATATATATGTGTCTTTTAGAATGATGTGGTTTATTTTTGTCTTTTTAGCATTGGATCTTTCCTTGCTTTCTCTCTCTCTCTTTTCTTTTTTCATTTTTTTTCCCTCCTTTTGCAGGTTACTTCAGGCATGAGCCCAGCCTTTAATCTCTATGGATGCACATTAATTGGTACTGTTAACTCTCTCTCTACACACTGTTATGTGGTTCCAATGCTACTCCGTCAACGGTCTTTGTCTTCTGAAGACATGCTGGCAGTGTCTTTTTGAGATCACTACTGCTGTTATATGGATTTTGATGATCTTTTCAAGAAGGGGGCAAATATTGTTTATTACATCTTAGTGTTATGATTTACTAGCTTTTTGTGATTCGCTTTATATTGAATTGCAGTGCTTCCTGAATGGAAACCACCTGTCTATGACAATACACATGGCATCATGCTAGTGACTGCTACCACACGGCGAAATTCACCAAATGTAATTCTTTTGGTCTTCTTCAGTTTTCTAGGTCTGATTTACTAGCATTCAACAAACAATTATAAATTAAATAGCATTTGTACATCTTCACTTGGTAATGATTACAAAATATCTAGGCTTAGGAACCTTGAAGTAAGAGCTCTGTAGCCTTGACTGCAGGCATGAAAAAGAAAAGGAGAAAAAGAAAGAAAATGGAATTTGTCGGTCCATGTGATTGTATAGTTTGTGTTGAACTAACTGTGGATTAGGCTTAAGTGTAATTGTATCAGTTCCATTTGTTCCAGGAGTCTGTGTGTGAGAGAGAGAGGAGAGGTCTCTGTTGTCAAGTTTGCTTTATTCAACATCACCTTGAAATTGTCGGAGGAAGTTAGGAACAGTTTTTTTTTTTTGACAGAATCCAATTCAATTTATGCATTCTCATTCCTAGTTCTTTCAGTTTTTATATTTTATTTTTATTAATTTATTTATATTTTGTGATATTCCTAGGGAGGCACCTGTGATGTCTCTATTTAGTATGCAATTTGGAAGGCATAAATAGCTGAAACATCAATTATAGCTTCCTTGAGGAACTGATGTTGTATAAATAACTGAAATATTAGTTGTAGCTTCCTTGAGGAGCTGATTTTTTGGGGCAAACCTTCTTCTTGTGTACCTCTGTGCTAATCTATTATCCTTTTCTAGGGATGTCATGTAGGAAAAACTTTCAAAATGTGTGGCCAAATAGTTTCCATCAGGTCCACACATTCCTTTTTCCCCACTAGTTTACCAAGTTTTTCTTTTTAGACTGACTCCAGGAATCTGGCCCGCTTTATGCCTGAAGCAGGAGATCCAAATTCTTTAGTTTGTCAAAAATATAGTGCATGCCTTGCCAAAGATTTGCTTATGAAGTGGGCAGAGACAGATTTTTCTTTTGTCATGAGGATAGACATGGTTGTACCCAATAGTTCAATGACACAATTGTTAAATATTTCTCAGGAAGCTTTCTTTGATTGACATACCTTACTTTCAGTTCACTTTCTTCTGTGTTTTCCAGAATTTGGATTCGAAGATTCACCACAATAACCTCCTCAATAACATTCTAGCAAAGGTATTCTCCTAAAACTATTGATGGTATTATGTGAGTCAGGTTCTATATATATTTGTTACTTAAAAGTTTCCATTGTTATACTTGCAGTCAACTGACCTTATAATTTTCCAATGTCACGAATATGTGGAATGGATGGATTTTTTTTTGGGCGTGTATATGTTAGAATCCTTGCTGTAATTGCTGTAATTGAGCTTGATATGGTGCTGTGGCTTAACTGTGATTAAGGGATTTTGTAGGTCTGTAAGCCAGCTGTATATGTCCTTATTTACATGCAGAAATCTTTATATATACACTTGTACTGAAGAATTCTTACCTCACTTTTCTCTCTTCTCTTCTGAAAATTATCAGGATAGATTGTAATTCCTCAGATATAACTGATTTTATTTAGTGGTGCCAAATGGAAAATCATAAAGCGTTTTATGGTTCACTATCTATTTTGGTAGTAGACTAGCCAACTTTGATGGATATAAATTCTCTGTTGACTCAACATAAATTTTATTTGGGGTGATACAGATAGAAGGGAATAATGCAGATGCGGATGATGCAATTATGCTTGACAAGGATGGTTATGTATCTGAAACAAATGCTACAAACATTGTAAGCCTATGCTTGTTTAATACTTTCTGAAAAAAAGAAACTCTTGTGTATATGAAGAAAATTCCTGTTTTCCAATCTCATGACGGGCCTTGAGTGCATGTGTTTTCATGTTCTACATTTGATTGGAGAAAGGCTCACAAATGTTAATTTTTCGTAGTTTTTAGTAAAGAAAGGCCGTGTATCTACGCCCCATGCTGATTATTGCCTACCTGGAATCACCCGAGCTACTGTGAGTTGCTTTAACTAACATATATTAAAGTATTTTATTTTATGTATTCTGACTTCATGGATGTCAATAAATTATATCTCTTACAGAGATAGAGCCACTTGATAAGTGCAAGTAAATAACTCATAAGAGAAATGAAACCATAAAGTAACAGCATATATGCAATTTTTCCTTTCTTTTGGAAGCCTCAGATGTAATGCATTTAAGCTGTTTACTATTTTATGCTTCCATTGGCAATTACTAATAATCCATCAAGTTAAAATAGGTTATGTATATCAATATTTTGCTGTGGCCAACTTTTAAACTAAGAAAATATTGCAAAGAACCCTTGTCTGCTAGTTGAAGTGCAGTATGCCACAAGAAATCAATCAAACAAATGAATACCAGAATTATGTGTTTCTCCATTCGCCTTCTTACCTAGGGATTTGTTTGTACACATGTTAAACTACATTACATTATCCGTATAATACATAACAACTAATCATAAGCTTTCTCACCCTCTTATCTCCATTCGGCTATTGCCATGTTCTGGAATCAAATTTGGCTTTTAGTGTGCTTGAGCTAAATACATCTATTTATGTGCATGTTAAGTGGAAGACAATTAGCTGAAACATTTTGTGATATTTGTATAATATCATGGTGATTGAGGAATGGTAGTGTATCTTTGAGATATATACACCGATGTAGGAAAGTAAGCAGAACTGCACCTTAAGAAAATGAGTTAGAATGCAGTAGTGATACATGTGAGTTTTGTAGCCTGAATTGATTGAATCCATAATTATCTTGTGCTTGAAAGCATTTACTCTTTTAATCAGTCGCTCCTTTTATTTTGATAAGACAATAAAACATAAGTTCCATACATTTTTCTTATATAATTCTGAAAATAGTTTTATCTGGCGCAGATATGACCATTTGTTTTCTGATGTTGCAGGTTATGGATCTAGTGGTCAAGGAGAATTTGGTCCTAGAGGAGCGAAGAATTAGTTTATCAGAGTTCCATGTTGCAGATGAGGTATCGTACCTTCAAGAATTTTTGTTGAGATGTCCTCCAAATATTGGCCATTGTTAGAATTCCCAAAAAATTTGGAATAGTTTTCTCCTTGTCGACTATTTGGTATTAATATACATTGTATAAAGAAACAAATAGTTGAGGAAAGTTTACTTTCCCTCGTTAAGTCTTCTGTTCTCTGAACTAAATTGATCCAGAAATACATATGCATGTCATCCATTAAATGAATTTGATTAAGTTAGATAGCTCTGGGCTCCATTACATCATGGAAAGGGCATGCTATACAGTGTGGAGACAATTTGAAAGATGACGTGACAGGCCAAATAGTCATTGCAACTTGTTGGATTATCCCACATCGGTTGACTATAACTATAAATCCTCCTTCCTTGAGTTAGTTTTTGGAAAAAGTTAGGTCCAAAACCCATTCGCCTACCAAATTTTACACAACTTATAGCCATGGCCAATTGGCTGCTTCCATTTCTCACCTTTGTGTTATATAATTTTATAATTTATAACTGGTCTTTAAATCTTGTTAATAACCATTTTAACTTTTAGAGCGAAATACACGAATTCACCTTTCCAGGACACTCAAACTTGTGATTGGCTGCAGAGACATGGCATCAATCTCATTTTGATCAGCAAATGCTATGTGATATCGTTCTGAAGCACTAACTCAGTTCTTGTCGTCTATCTCAAAATATAATCAACCACTTACAGAAATGAATGTACTTGTTTCTATTTCTTACTAGGAATATATGATGCCATGCAGGTCTGGACGACAGGAACCATGGGAGAGCTTAGCCCGGTGAGTGCCTTCTTTTTTATAATGTAAATTTCTCAATCTGCTGGCATTCTGGGATTCTGGGAAATTAAAATTGAACAGCAGATGTTGATTAGGGCAAATATAAACTCCTGCGTCTAGAGTCTGTAACTTGTAGTTCTGCTTCCTAGCTGCATCATATTGCACTCCACATGCATTATATGCCACCACTGCTTTCGTAAGTACCTTTTTGACTTTAACCATTGAGGCAAAATGAAAGTTGAATGAATACGTTCATATATAATGGTAGTCCTGTTTAGTTGAAAAATAGAAGAGCTAATGGAAATGCATTGTTTAAGTCAGTTGCTGCAAAGAGCTAAGATGTCATAAATCAGTCTAATCTGTTTCCTATTTGGAAAGAAAAGAAAGGGATATTTCATCTTGAGACAAGGAAATATATAACGATTATACTGTAACAGGTTGTGAAGATTGATGGACGTGAAGTTGGCGATGGAAAAGTGGGGCCTGTGACAAAAAGGTTGCAAAATGCATACAAGAAACTGACAGAAGGGTCAGGAGTGCCTATACCCTCGTATCAGGCAAGCTGAATGGAGTAGATCCTAAAAGGAATGGTTGGTCTTCCGGATTAAGCAATCAAATATATTTGATTCGTCAGTTGATAAATCCTAGAATTTCATTTGGAATACTTATGTCTACTCATCTGAGTTGATCTACACCATATTATTTTTATTGATCATGCCATTCTGGGTGACATTGCTTCCACAGAATGAAGATGTCAGATTTGAATAAACAGTTGTGTCAGTAAGCGCCCTCAATTTTCGTCTGATAGTATGGTACAAGTTCTAAGTAGACAGACAAAGAACCCAAGAGATGTGTATTAAACCAAAGGAAATTTATATTGTGTTTGTAATAAAGGAATTGTGAGTGTTTTTAGCCTGGAAGTCATGATTTGGAGTTTGGATTAATATCAACTTCATCTTTGACAATGTCTCAGATTATCATATGACAGAATGTGAAGGGAAAATATGTTTGGTATGTCTCTATGATAAATTTGGGGTACATGGATAAGTTGTCTGCTGATTAATTATTTATTTTTAAATAAAAATTAGAAGTGTATGTTGTGGTTATTGTTAGGATTATAAAGTTGTACTAATAATAGTCAAGTGATGTAATAATAAAGTTAAAAGATAATTAAAATTAAATATATAATTTGAATTAATTTATAAACTAAATAATCATACAATTATAAAAGCAGAATTTATGACGAGTCCTCTGTACTTGTTCATTTTCTGTCATTTCATATGTTGTCTTTTCTTCTCAAAGCATATAATGAGCCATTTGCAAAATAGTATCTGCCCAAGAAAACACAACATTCTAGACAATTTCCGAATTGATAGAGAACCCATTATAGCTTTTTTGACGGATGATCTCTCAGTTTCAAATTTGATAAATTTTTGAGGCCATGCTCATAAACAGCACTTGATCCACACTTGTTCGTTTAACTTTTATCCGTCGAGTATATGCTATCCAACACACTGATCCTAAAAGTATTACAACCTAAATATGCAACTATACAGAAAAAAAGTTTTGAGTTTTATTTTTCAATTGCCTATACTAACTGATAAGTCTGCACTTCAACTTGTGTTCCTGCAAGGTAGAAGACGATGAGAATGGCAAGTTATAACCACTTTGATGCTTAAGTCAGCAAGGAAAGAGAAAAAAGAGAAAGGAAAGAAAATATAAAAATGGAGCTAAGGTGTTTCTGTTATTCTTAGGGTTTTGACCTAGAGAAGATGTTTCTATTTTTATACCTTGTGTTTGCTCTTCTTCTATTGGCCATTGTAGAGTATTAATGGTGTCATTCTCTTATTGGTTGACACTTTGCCAACTTTATCAATTAGGGTGGGACTGTTTTTGACACTCGAAAATGGCTTGACTCAGAATTCTAATAGTTTTTCTAACTCTGCATAGCGCATCAGCGCTCCCAGATGCTCCACTTGCCATGTTCCTTTTGTCTTAATTAATTTTGGCATTCGCTCTTGTTGCTTAGGTGGCTCCTTTTGTTCTTCCAGTGTTATGGTCTTGTAACGTGCGGATCTCCTAGTAGGATGGTACCACTAACATTAATTCTTCTCATATTAAAAAAAAAAATTAGACATATCTTCTCATATTAAAAAAAAAAAGAACAAAAAGAACAAGTAATAAGACGTTTCTTCTCACGTTTATTTTGAGGTAACTTTTTTTTAAAGTAAAAACATCAAACTATATTAAGAAATAAGTATTATATCCAAAAATACAGGAGCAATCAACCATACTGAAGGTGAAGCATAGGAATAAACAGTTCTTGTCAAAGAGTGGGCAACCATATTTGCTTCCCTTTTAATAAGTTTAATAGAAAAATTCAAACACTCAAACAACAAAACAATACAATCTTTTATAATGCAACCAAACCTTGATAAGTCATGATTTGGACAGAGAAGAGCAACCACAACTTTTGAATCAAGCTCTAAAACCACTAAAAAAAAGCCTTTTTTAAGCCAACTCAGCATCCCCTCAAGCAAAGGGCTTTAGCTACAGACAGAAGAAAGCACCCAAACATAGTTCTTGAAAAACCTACAACGAAATTCCCATAATTATCCTATAGAACCATCCCTATGCCAATAGAATGATTATAAGCAAACAAAATAGCATCAGAGTTGCATTTAAGATAAGACACAGGTGAAGGATGCCATCTGCATGGAAGCCGAGAAGTAGGGCTTAACACTTGTGTAGCATTCATCTTCTACCAATCTGAAAGAAAGGTCAAGGAATTAGAAACAATCTTAAAAGCCAAAACCACCTTCTTGTTCCATAGCCAGTTATTCCTCTGAAGCCAAATAGTCTAGAAAACCACATATTTTTAGCAATTTGAGTAGAACTAAACATCTTAAGAGCCAAAATAAACCATTCTACAAAAAGTCATAGCATTAAAACTAACTAGGAACAACTAATCCTAACCCTGCCTAACAATTAGATGCAAGACAACAATCCAGAAATACATGCAAGGTATGCTCACTAAATTCATCGCAAATAGCACAACAGTTATCCACTAGAATAGCCTTTGTAAATAATCTTTCCCTTGTAGGCAATAAGTCCTCACACAATCTCCATATAGAAAACCTAACTCTAGGTGACAATTGTAGCTTCTAAATATGGCTCCAATCAAAATCATCAATCATAATAGTATGTCCAAGCAACTCATTCCAAGCGACTCTATAGCCAGATCTCACAAAATAAATGCCACGCCTATCAAAATGCCAAATAATATTATTCTCACAACTGAAAGAATTAGGCGAGAATTTCAAATTTTCATAAACCTCATGTTTAATGAAAAGATCTCGCAAGAAATCTATATTCTATTCCAAAGTACCTGGCATTCACAAGTCATTAATCACCAAATGTTCCAAACCAGACACAACCAGAGATGTAACTCTAAAACCATAGTCCTTACATAACCAAGGATCCTCTCCCACACTCTAATTCAAGAACCATTTCCAATACACCACTGATATCCTTTTTCCAAGACAACTTTATGCTAGGAACCCAACTTTTCCTGCAAAACACAACAAGAAATCTAGAAAAAGGGAGCAAAACCCAATAAAGTAGTGAAGAAGAAAACTAGAAATTTTGGTTGCAATAGTATTAGAATATATTCAGGAAAGAAATACAGTAGCTAGTAGATATTCGAAAGTCTCCACTCTCCCGAAAATTAAATACAATTCTTCCATATCTCGTTACCTATGCCAAACACCTTTTTATTAAGAATGTCCTGGATCCCAAAGACTAACTTCCATATTCATTAACTACCAAAATAGACTGTATAACTAATAAGTGTCCCTTATAATTCCTTTGCCAATTCTGCCCTTGCGCCTAGTGTATGTGACTTGAATTTGGGGCTAACATTACTGGCCGCTTAAAAAGCAACATTGTCCTCAAGGTTGAAGGCAGGAAACTGGGTTGCAATAATGTCAAGATGTTCTCAAGAGTCTTCAAATGCTGGTTTATCTTTTCAGCGGAGCCAAACTTCAAATGTTCAAGGTTCAGTAGAAGATGGGCAAACTCTCCGTGTTAGAGATGTGCCCAAAAGGCAATCGCCTTAAGCACTTAGTGTACACATTCATAAAGGCATTCTTTCATTATATTAGTATCATTTGCATATGAATTGATATAGATCTTAAACTGATTAATGAAAGTCCATGATATGAAACATAGCATGAAGGAAATCATGATGGGATCATGATAATGAGATTCCTATCATGTGTAATTATGTTTGTATCTAAATTATCCC